>JAGDQP010066240.1:421-11308 GCA_022664845.1 Lepisma saccharinum | reverse complement strand
GTCAGTTAGCCTAAAATGTGCAATTTCAGGGGTCCACAACTAGAACATAGTTTGAGATACGAATATGAAATTTTGTACATCTGCACATATTTACCATATCTCCTTAACGGCAAAAGCTCATATTCCTATCTTTAACATCTTTTTTCTTACGGGGCCCCCAAATCGTCGATTTTGCCATAAACTCTTGTTCCTGTATAACATGCTTCTGGCAGTGCTGACGTTTCTGACGTGAAGAACTTGGCTCATGCACTGCCGTGCATGTCGATAAAAAGATGCGAACTCTACTTATAATCCTAACCCTAACCCTAACTTTGACTTTACGAAATTTAGCCATGCTAAATGTGGCCCTTTTTTCAGAGAACCCCAATATCTGAAAAAATACATTCGGCCCACCCTAATACCCAATGTGAGATGATCTCAGCGGAAGCAACATTATAAAAAATTAATATGTATGGCACAATCAACAAAATCGAAACACAATAAATTCAGTTGCTCGAATGTTCATAAATTTTGGCAAATTTGAAATTATAAGCTTTCGTGATAACTGAAACAAAATTCCACAGAAACCATACCTTTTAATCTGATTTGTGTAGAAAGTTGACAACGAGCAGACAGAGATGGCAAGACGACTTGTTCTTTGATGCCTGGCACGACAATAAAATCCTTTCCATTTTTCCCTCCTCTTTCTCAACTTCTATCCTCCTTTCACAATCCTCTCGACTCCTGAGACACCTTTTATTAAATATCTGTTCCTTACGTCGATCTCAATGTCCTTATTTCCCAAAATAAAGATTATTTCGTATAAAATTACAGTATATAAAGGAAATGAATAATGACCAAGTGTCGAGAATAAATTTGTCATCATCAACCCATACATTTGTTATTTCCTCTGACTCATCGATCACAGGTGTTGATGGAACGAAAAAGAAGGTGAATAATTCCTAACTTGCTTCATGCTGTTTATAATTGTAAACAACTTAATGAATCACTAATGATTCGATCTACGGTGACTAATTTAAAAAAAAAAAAAACATACTAAGCTTTATACACACATGAATTTTTTACTCTGACTAATCAATTACAACGACACGTACAAAGCTCAGAATTAGTCATTATCAGTATATGATTCTATAAATTGTTATAATAATATCACAGTGTTACATGAGTGACTCATGTCGTGGGATTTTCTTGGTTGTGGGTTTACTTCTGTTCCTCTTCCTTTGTCGATACAACTTGTGGGGATTGTTGGTTGGAGCAGAGGTATTATTACGAGGATTTGTTTCGGAGAAAACAGTTCTGCATTTCTGAATGTTTAGTTGGTCCTGTTGCAGCTTAATATAAATGAAAGTGACAGCGTTTGGGTGAGCATCACGCCAGCAGTGCTTGACTGATTCGAATGATTTTTTGCACATGATCAGGTAATGAACAGGTCTGGAAATTTATCATATCACTTTGATTCTAAAATTAATATCTTTATAGGTATATCTGGGATCAAAAATGGCGGACCCCAAAAATCCATTTTCCACATCGTTTGAGCTAGAGATACGAAATTTGGCGTAAAGGTGTATTATCAAGAGTAGTTTAAGAAAATATTACATCTTGAAAACGTCACCATTTTGGATTCAAAATGGCTGTCAAAAAACATTTTCCACACCGTTCGAGCTTGAGAAATGAAATTTGGTATGAAAGTGTACCATAACGAGTTGGTCACGATAGTATAAAAAACGTTAAAAAGTCGCCATCTTAATTCAAAATGGCCGCCCAAAACCGCATTTTCAAAACCACTGGAACTAGATAAAGAAAATTTGGTATGAAGTTGTACTACACGAGTAGGTTACAATAAATGGGACAAACCTCCCATATGGGGCGCAGCTCCCCGGGAGGTATGTGAGCAGATCTTCACCATGGGGGCTCAGTCCCCCGGAGATTCTGGTGCGTAACCCGCCACGGGGAAGTGAGTATTAATGACAGGCCCGATGACTGTTGTCAACATATTTTACTCACCCCGCACCAACGGACGGGAAAATCAGCTAGTATTATACTCAAAGAAACAGATTTTAATTTTTTTGCTCTATATCTAAGGATTTATTTTGCACATACCAGGGGGTCACATAGTTCACGACCTCCTATTATTGTCTTTATTCTAGATTTTTTCTGCTTCTCCTGATCATTTCCAACAGTATACTTACATATAGCAATATTGAAGTAGATTTCGAATTTCCTTTTCATTTGTCAAGATTAATTATCCTTCTAACATGTTATCTTTTCTAATCATTAATGAATGGAAAATTCCATGAGAGCAGTTATTAGATTCTATTGAGAAAAAGCCTGGAACTAAAAGCCACACTTGTTAAAATTTTTACCGTAGAAGGCGGAGGTACTGTCCGATTAACTTCCACCAGAAAATGGTTGAAACATTTCAGTGCAGCCTTCAAGACCAACCACGTTCCGGAAGATCCATGATTGTGGATCCAAAGGTCGTTCGCCAAGCAGTCGATGAAGTACCGAAAAAAGCACGTGTAGATTGTCGGGTAAGGGGGTACTTCAAATGTCATCGTGCATCGAAAATTCGTCGAGCTCGGTAAGATCAACAGGCGTTGTCGAGTGATACCTCAGAAGCTTGCCTAGCACAAGCTCAAAAGCTTGTTGACATGTGCCGTCATATGCTCGATCAGAGGTTTGGTGACTACGGCACCAAGCAAATTGTAACGTGCACTCACCTTTCTTCGCAATCTATTTTGCAGACACCAGTGGTTGAACCTTGGCAATCTTCTGGAACCGTGATCAAACGTTCGAAGGCTCGAACACAAGGTGATGGGGTTTGTATGGTGGAAATATCAAAGCGTGATCCACTTTGAATTAGTTCCAACTGGTTACGCCATCAACGCCAACCACAACACTAGCAACAAATTAATCGAATGTATGAAGCTCTAGTTCGAAAGTACCCGGCTTTCATCAACCGGAGAAGGGGAATCCTCCAGAACGACAACATTCTGGCCCATACTGCCGCTGTGATTCGCGAAAATTTCCGAGAACTGGAGCGAAACGACCTTCTCTACCATCCAGCTTGTTCAGCAGACCTTACATCAAGCGACAGTAAGTTATTCTAGTCGACCATGGTGCACTTTCCCGTGCCAGAACCTTTTTAAACCTAAACGACGGTGCGAAGCCGGAATCCGGTAGTTCTCTGCTTTAAAGCCCGAAGAGTGATAACGGGCCGGAATCGAAAATTGGCTAAAAGATTACCAAATGCTATAGAACATAATGAATTGTACTTTGATGATTATATCTGTTTCCATTTTTTCGATATGAGCCTTTTAAGTTGTGTTCATCAAGAGGTCGCGAACTTATGTAACACCCTAGTAGTAGCACAAGTATATAAAATAACCGTTCACAGTAATATCTGGTGTAGTAAAAAGTAATCCATTATTTTGCCAATAGATGGCTTCAGTGATCTGTACCTCGCGTTGTATAAGTCCGATCGGGTTCAACGAGATGGCGTTCAAACGATGAGATTGCGTACTACAAACACTGTTCAGATAGTTGTGATGAGTTGACTCAGTGTTGTGTGAGCGCGCGTCAAAATGGACACTAGCAAAAATAAAATACGCTATATTTTACAGTTTTTCTTCGATAAAGGCGAAAACGCAAGCCAGGCGGCTGCAAATGTGAATACTGTTTATGGTCCTGATACTGTAACAGCCAATCACGCGCAATTTTGGTTTCGTCGATTCCGTTCCGGTAATTTTGACGTCAAAGATGTACCACGCACTGGAATTCCAAGTGTCGAAAATGTCAATAAAATCATGGACATTGTCGCGTCCGACCGTCATGTAAGCACTGTTTCGATTGCCCAAGAGCTAAATATTGCACAAAAACCGTGTGGAACCGTTTGGATAAGGCTGGATACAAAAAGAAGCTTGATGTATGGGTGCCACACGAGTTAACGCAAAAAAAACCTCATGGACCGAATTTCCATCTGCGAATTGCTGCTGAATCGCAACAAAAGCGACCCATTTCTGAAGCGGTTGGTGAGTGGTGATGAAAAGTGGATCACTTACGACAACGTCACGCCAAAACGGTCGTTGTCGAAGCGCGGTGCGCCAGCGCAAATGGTGCCCAACCCAGGATTGACGGCCAGGAAGGTTTTGCTGTGTGTTTGGTGGGATTGGCAGGGAATTATCTACTATAAGCTGCTCCCCTACGGCCAAACCCTTAACTCGGAACTATACTGTCAACAATTGGACCATCTGACGGCAGCAATCGCCCAGAAGCGCCCAACTTTGGCCAATAGGAGAGGCATTGTGTTCCACCAGGACAACTCCAAGCCACACACATCGATAGTGACTCGCCAGAAGCTCCGGGAGCTTGGTTGGGAGGTTCTTATGCATCCACCGTATAGTCCGGACCTGGCACCGAGTGATTACCATCTGTTCCTGTCCATGGCGAACGCGTTTGCTGGTGAAAAATTCGCTTCAAGAGATGCTTGTGAACATCGACTGTCTCAATTTTTTGCCAATAGGGACAAGGGCTTCTATGAGAGAGGCATCATGATATTACCTTCCAAATGGCAACACGTTATCGAACAAAACGGCGCATATGTGACCTAAATCGGATCATTCTAACTATGGTAAGTCAAGCCTTCAATGTCATGCAAAAATAATGGATTACTTTTTACTACACCAGATATTAATGAGATTAAAATTTCTATATTTTCCAAAGGTGTTTGAGGAAAACTTCAACCTCCCACTAGCCCCAAACAATGAGGCGAGAAATTGAATAATTTAAAGTATAAATTTAATTCTTTAAATTTTACTTTCGTACTTTAAATCCTTCAATTATAAACTTCATTGGTTACAGGCTTCTAACTGTTATGGGTTTCAGCTGGCGACTTTTGTACTTACGCACATGAACAGCTTTGTCCATATTATTTAATTCATCCGTCTACGGTAAACATAATTTATTTGCTTCTACGATATTACTTCGTACTTTAAGTAAGGATGTACACATAAAATAACGTATACTTCGGCTTGGCAAACGGATTTCCAATTTTCACGGGTAAATCTATATTTTGTCCTCTTTGGCAGATTACACGGTAAAACGTTCCGCGGATAAATTTACAACCAAAGTTGACGATTTGCTTGGTAAGCTGAAGTCTATCTGAGTTTATATGCTTGCTTCGAAAATAACTCAGGAAGATTCTAAAATATAATATGTTCCTAATAATAAGATGTACAGCATGAAGTGATACTTGCATGTGCACAGGAGAAAGCGACAACAGGTAATAAGAGACATCCAAACAATCAGGATTAAGATGGGAGAATTTCAGTTTAATAAGGTATTTTCTTTTACAATTAATTCTTCAATTGTAAAAATCATGAGTTAGTGATCTCTAACGTTTTGGGGCCCACGCCTTTTATGCATATCCAAAAATACAGCCCTGTTGGTGCTATTTCCTTCTATTATAAAAATTATACGTAAGTTTTATTGGGTTATTTTACGAGATATGTACATTGGAAATCAGATTACCAGTTTTTCGTAGGTAAATTTACAGATTTGTTTTCAATCTTACCCCTCCTGCGCCCGCAAAAGTGTGTAAAATTCAGAAATATGCATACTATGTAATACATATTATTATGATCAATGCACTCCAATATACAATTATGTTAAGTAATTCTAGAAAATATACACATGATATTAAATACACAGCGACTTCATAGATACTTTGTAAATTTATGCAAGAATTATTTTTAAACAAGTGCGTGTATTGTACGTATTTGACTTGATCATCGTTACTGGAAACACTTTCCTTATCACTTATGCTGGAGCTACGATAAAATAATAGTCTATTGTATGAAATCCCACAGCTCCATGTGAACAGAACACAATTATTCTTCTAACAGCTGTTCGCACTGAAGGTATGACCGCCGCTGTCTACTTAAATAGGTGGAAGTAAATGAGATACTTCGTTTAAATCAAATTGCGAATCTTGAGAGTCCATATAAATTGCACTAGATGCATGAAATGAACAATTCAGTACGAATTGATAAAGCTATGTCATACACATCTGAAGTAACAACATACAGAATATGGCGGACAACGTGACGTAAGCTCTTTAAAAACATCTTTCCATCTGTCTTAGGAGACGGACCATACAAAATAAAATTTACCAAAGAATTTTCCATGTGCACAATGTACAATTCTTGTAGGAGGTGTTCACATATAAGTCATGACTAAAACTTTCTCTTTAAAGTAGGTAGAAGCCATCGAAATATGTGTTTTTAAAACATATTACGAAACTTGACAGGCCATATTAACTGCACTGGAGGCATAAAATTGTCCATTTAACACGAATAGATTAGGCTATGTGACACGTATCTGAAATGAGAAAATACAGATCCCAGTCTCCACTTTGTCGTACACTCCCTTTAAAAGATCGACTTATTTGTCTTTGTAGTCCGCAAAAAGCGTTAATATTACGTTAATAATAGTCCGTTTACATTTCTCCGTATTAAGAAGCACCGTATTTCTCTCTGGCTAGGAAAATACATTATGTTCAAATACAATGTGCCCTTATTCATATTATTGAATCCATTTACCGCAAGAAGTTACTTCTTGTATCAGATTTGGTTTTAAAGGTTTACAAGCAATATTATTACAGTAAAGCAACAATTTTTTTGCGTGCTCCAAGTTGGGTTTCAGAATGTTATTAGTACCTATTAATAAAACACAGAACAGGTTAAAGTAGATGGGAAAGGGGAGCCTTTTTTGCACATTCACACAAGTTTCAAAGCACTATTTGTTGTACGTGTTGAGCTTTAACTTTGATTCGTGTCTGCTCTATTTCTTGCAGCTTCCTCCGGAAATCTAGCAACGCTGAGTGCACATGATTCTTAGTCTACGAAGTATTGGTCTAAGTTTCCCCAGCTACGTCACTTTGCTGTTTCTGGGCTGGGATTTCTTAAAAAATTTAGGCCTCTTAGGTAAGTTGCAAATTTATATTTTAGATATCATTCAGACCAGATTTCACCTAATGCGTATGCGTATATGCGTGCAATTGCAAATATAAACTTCACACTCGTGTATATGTAATAAAATAGTCTAAGGTAGCTTGCAGTGGAAATCATAAGGGTAATAGGGGAGACTGCTGTACCATGGAACACTTTTCACGTTTTCCCAATTATAATTTTAGCGGCATTTATTTTTTCAATTCGATGTTTGTGCTCTTAAACTTTGAGCTTTTCTGAGTTAAACTGCGTCAGAATTTCTCTTTTGCTTGCTTTCTTTAACAACGGTTTTATCTTTGAAAGCAAAGTGTTTAATGGTACAAAAGCTAATGTACCTTGGAACACAGCTTGTTGTACCTTGAAACATGCAAATATTTTCTCTGTGGCGTTTCATACACCTTCGGATTCCCTCCTCCCCAGAAATTTCTCCATTGTTCCAAGTCTTCGGATAGCATTGTTAACGCGATTATATCTATAGGCTAGTTTTCGAATGTCCTTTTTGGTGAGTCACCAATTCAGTCTCACCATGTTAAATATGCAGCTATTCTTCTTTTTCATTCGAACTGAACATCCTGTGGACATCATATCTAACATAATACAGAAATGTATCCTTCCATGATTCCTTACACGATTTCAGGTGTCTAGATAAGGTGACTAGAGACACTTTGATCACTATACATGCTTAACGGAGCGAAATACTTTTCCCAGGCTGGGCAGTCACTGCTTTCTATTGCATTGTAAATTACATCTGGATCAATGGGTAGTCTTTTGTTTTCTAGTTTTCTTCTTGGCATCTCGCATTTCTGCAAGAAAATAAAGAACATACTATCATAATATGCTTCGAAATGTGTTAATGTAAGAGCTGAAACCGGGTCACTTTTGGGGACTGGCAGACCCGGCCTTACACTACCGTATATAAATCTGGCACCCGATTATCCGGCCCGAAACTTGATCCGGATGAAACTTGAAACTTGACGCGGTAACCCTGTTCAAAATTGACCCGATTCAACCGGAGACCCAGTCATGATCCAAATGATCTGTTGACTAACTTTGTAGTCCCGTGATCCGATGATCGAATCTTAACCCAATTGACCTTGTTAACCAAACTTGACCCAGCGATCCTTTCGTGGCTCGATTTGATCTGGATTTGATTGAATGAATCGATATTTACAGTTGTAAGTTTTACATATTCTTTCAGGATACCCTCTCCGAGGAGAGAGTCATTTGCACACCTCCTGGGGTATTTTCGTTCTTTTCAGAGACTTTTTCCATATGTTTTACTATTGTTAGGAACTTTTCAGCATCGTATTCTTGGTTCTCTGAGGAGAAAACTCCTGTTCCCGGTCACCCCTGACAGAAACACTATACAGACGCCAAATGTCATAAAGAAAAAAGAAAAACACTTTACCTTCCGGGTCATCGAGTCACCAGCTCAGGCCGGGTCTCAGACCCAGACCAAAAATTCACGCTAATAATCGTTTCAGCTCTAGTTAATAATGTGCGTCTGTTTCATGGTACAGTAGGTTGTACGAAATCATAGAAGTGGCGGCATATTGAAAACGCTACATGTAGAATTGAAATTTATGTCATAGACGAACTTACTCCCCTTGTAGAGGGTTATTATTATAGATGACAGAAAAAAGCTCCAATAACGGCACCATAAAACAAAAATGAAATTTGTGAACAATTACTTTTAACTCTGGAAAAGGGTTTTTCCAAACTCAAAAGCATGAAGTACTACTTGGCAAGCTTGACACAAGATATAGTTTACGGAGTAGTCTCTAGGTAGTATAGACAGTCAGATATACAATAGTGTTCAAAAGTACATTATGCTCAAGGTACAACAGTCTTCCCTACAGATCCCAGCTCATGTGCACATAGGGAAATAACCGTTAATATGAAAAGTAATGCTAGTGAAAGTAAGAGTATGAAAAGTAAAAGTATTTCTTGCAGATACCACTAAGAGCTTTAAAAGAACCCAAACCGGAAAAGTTTTCTTTGCGGAAAGATATATATGGGTTTGCTCGTTTTTTTTATAAAGTCGATAACATGCAACACACTACTCTTCAATATGGATGCAGTTACGATATAAGTAACCAACCGACATATTTTTCCCAACAGAAAGATTACCTGTGCGTTTTGTGATTAATTGAATTGAATTTATTTTAAGACCTTTAGGCAACTATGGCTCAGGCCGATGGGATGAATTGGTGGAATGAAGAATGTGGGAGGAAACGGGAGTACCCCGAGAATATGCACACATACGGTGTTTGTTCACCACAAAGCCCACATGACATGAGCAGGGATCGATCCGACGACCCCTAGCACCAGAGGTGAGCACTCTACCAACTGAGCCACCGTGTTATGATTAATTGAATACCTCGGGTGTAAAACGTGATAGCCCATATTTATTTTAAAATTTAAGTAAATGAAGAAGGTAACAAGCCTCTTTCCCCGTCTGCTGAAATAGAAAAAAAAAATCATTCATAATTGCAGGAAGGCACATGGTGATATGCATCTCTGCCGAAGCGTATGCACATAGAAGGTGACAACCCTAGCAAAATATAGCGTTGTGTTCCAAGCAGCATGCTGTTGTTCCATAATAAATTGTCTACTTGATGGACATTTTATATGATGGCATCAGCGATCCAGGCGATGCGGAATATGTCTCTGAGGGCGAAGATGAACATTCTTCATCAAGTGAATTGAATTTATTAAATATTAAGTGGTGTTTATTCAAAAAATGCGTATCGATTATCACTCTATACATATACGAATTGTGTTGGTTACCTCCTTGTACGTCGAGATGTTGGCAGCTACTCCTCAGTTACTGAAGTATATATTTTTTTTTTCGTTGGAAATAAAGTAGAAACGTATTTACGAGCCAAATTGCGTTCTGAAAATATGCAACCGTTGTCTATATGTTGTTTTCAACCGGTCAGTTGTTTGCTAGTTAGTCTTTCCCGTGCTAGTTAGTCTTTCCCGCGAATTAGATGCTCAAGTTGTACATTAGTGCTAACTAACTGAGGTTTGTTTTTAGAATTTTATACTGAATACGGTAATATCAGTAACAAGTATATTAAAAAAAAGTCATAATTTTCTTTGAATACGGA
The DNA here is from genome assembly GCA_022664845.1 of Lepisma saccharinum. Taxonomy (NCBI): domain Eukaryota; kingdom Metazoa; phylum Arthropoda; class Insecta; order Zygentoma; family Lepismatidae; genus Lepisma; species Lepisma saccharinum. Next base: position 1,188 of record JAGDQP010066240.1, on the reverse strand, counting down.
AAGAAGTCCGTTTGATATTAATTACAGTCAGATTGGGTTGCTTGAGACACTTTCAACTTTTGACGTAGTTACAAATATACTTCATATTTTTCGAAATTATTACATGCAGAGCTCGTATCTACATGTTTAGTTTCATTTCCTAATATCAACATGCACGGCAGTGCATGAGCCAAGTTCTTCGAGCCAGAAAACGTCAGCACTGCCAGAAGCATTTTATACAGGAACAAGAGTTTATGGCAAAATCGACGATTTGGGGGCCCCGTAAGAAAAACGATGTTAAGGATAGGAATATGAGCTTTTGCCGTTAAGGAGATATGGTAAATATGTGCAGATGTACAAAATTTCATATTCGTATCTCAAACTATGTTCTAGTTGTGGACCCCTGAAATTGCACATTTTAGGCTAACTGACACTCACTCACTCACTCACTCACTGACTGACTGACCGACTCACTCATCATATTGTTTAGGGTGTTTGGAGTAAGCTAGAAACATGAAATTTGGTATGAAGGTAGAGGATGATAAGTAGATAAAGGAAAAATTCCGACATTTTGAAAAGGTCGCCATCTTGGATTCAAAATGGCCGCCAAACCTAAAATTTCAAAGAATTCACAGCCTAAACGACTAAAGATAGAACAGTGAAATTTGGTATGAAACTACATCATTGATAGCAAATTAAGAAAACTTCTTAAAAATTTGAAAAAGTCGCCATTTTGGATTCAAAATGGCCGCCAACCCTAAAATTTTAAAGAATACACAGCCTAAACG
>JAGDQP010066239.1:0-11308 GCA_022664845.1 Lepisma saccharinum | reverse complement strand
TCAACAATCTGTTCTTTCACACATACACTAAGAACGCAGCCCGACTGTCAATTGTCTTTACTCAGCTATACTCGCTCACGAACAGAGGCTTAAAGTGCCTTGCACTGGGTTAACACTTCACCCACGCCGAACCTTCAGACAGTTGAGGTACAAGCTGCACCACCCACTCGAACGCAAAAGTGTATACTAGTGTGCACTAGTTCAAGTCGGAACAAACTATTAGTAATTCACGTTGAAATAATCATTGTAACTCCAGAGTATACCTCGTTCCTTTTCATGTAGTTACCACACCCATTTTGCATCCGCCTATGCCTTGAAGTACTTACAATATTACAAAGTGAAGAAACCTTTAGTTGGGAAGATATTTACGACTTGGAGCCATTATTATTTCTATGTACCTTTTCTTTAACGCAATGTTTGATATTGAAATCTACAAAACAAGTTCATATAAACGAAAGGAACATTGGACAAGATAAGTGTGCATTTACACATGTAATTATGTTAATTTGTACATGACTTAATGTGGGTAAACTGTTTATGAAGATGATACTGTTGTTGTGCGATTTGTTGTTTTTATACTAGACAGAGTTAGGAAAGCCTTGTAGGTCAGCAACTAGCTTTAAAAGCTAGGTTACAACTTTTGAAACGAGTATCAAATATAGATAAAGCTGATTTGCTATCGTGAATTGAATATAAAGAGGAAGGCAGCATTAATGCAATCATTGTTTGTGGAAGGAAATACGCTTGTTATTGCGTAGTGATGCAGAAACAATGTTACAAGTAATGCAACGCTTAGCGGTAAGGCAGCTTGTTTTTTTTTATAATAACATTTATTTCGTGAATATTCCTAAACCCCATCAGGAAAATATTAGGGTAGAAACAATCAGTTTTGTTTTCTCATGATTCTATGTTCAATTTACTAATGCCATTATTTTCCTACACTTTTGGAAAAGATATGTATCTAACCACGTCGTATAGATGTTTGCGAAAAATGTTTACTAAAAGTTTATCCGACGTTTATACTAGATGATCCATTCTCAAATGAAGCTACAGAGTATAACAGAGTTCTATTCAGTAAAATTTCCTAAGAATGTTCTACAGGTTCAAGGGGGGAAAACTCTTAATAATTATGTGGTTACTGACCACATATTACACCCATAGAACGATCTGATTGGTTCCAGCGAACAACGTAAGTTAAAAAGCTTGTAAGTCGAGGTGAATTACTGTATGTTGAACCCTAGAATCATATACATTCTAGTTAATCATCGTTCAGAATTTTTTGCCCTCATTCTCTTAACATTTAGTATTTGACCCATTCGTTTGCTTACTTTGCAGCCCATTATACACTAGAAGTATTATATTTTGGAGATGTCTACCATATTTATCTAATAATTACATTGCATTCTCATTTCCTAGCGCGTTTCGTTTTGATCACATTGCCAAAATTTTAAACTTTTATGGTCCATTATCTTTATTTGTGTGTGCTCTGACCTGTTTTCCTCTGCTCACTTGGTGAGCGTCCCACTATAGCACGTTTAGATAAAAAAAAACTCTTCGCTCCAATTTTGCTTTTCTAGTGTGCGTCTACCTTAAGAAAACAATAGTCAATAGTAAAAGAACTATTTCAAATAACTTTAAAAGGTTTCTTTTGCGCACAAGCTTACATAGGTCATGTTGAAACAATTTTCTGTCGTTCCTTTATTTATGCAAACTGGTACAGACTGAGTGCGACGTTGCACATGTTCAAACCTAAACTCGGCTTAAAGCGGTGGCGAAGGGCGGGATAAACAAATAGGTAAGGAAAATATGGAATAAGAAACCGGAAAAGTAACACTGAAAGTTCCCGGGTGGCTGGTAATCAAATACAAGAGTATTACAGTGAAAACAACGAAGTCTTTAAAAAATGAAGAGAGACTATCTTCCCTGCCTATCATTGGTATTCGCCACTAGCTTAAAGTGTACTGAAGTATTAAATATGCATTACACTGCATTTCTATATTATTCTAATAGTGTGAAACAAAATATTTTGTAAAAACAAATGAGATAGAAAGTTTATATATATATTTTTTGTGAAAAAAAATAAGGTAGTTTTTTATATCTACTAATGTTACATCAATAAAAAAAATGTTTTGATATTCTAAAGTCACAAACTCGCCAAGATGTTTCGTCTGTCTGTATGTATACCTTTCGTGTGTAAGGGGATATGGTTGTGTTCGACTTTAGTTCAGAGCATTTCAATTGGTAGCTCTAATCCTCATGACAACTTCAAGAGCTTAAATACAGTGAACCTACAGATAATATCTGTACAAGAACTTAATACTAGTGTGAACAAATAACTTGTTGTATTAACTTGTTTTTTGTATGTAAGTTAAATTTAAGTTAATCTTTGTATAGACTTAAGTTTGAAGCGTTTCTGAAAATATTTAAAATAACAATAATTCGTGACGAAAATTATTACAGTTTGTAAATTAAATATATATATTTTTTAAAAACATGTGATGTTTTATAGTGAAGGTATTATATGACTTACCTTGTACAAATGTAAAATATATCACAAAGAAAAATTGCGTTGTATTTGAATAAATATTTTTACTATTTTTCGTGTCATACTCATTTAGTTTTTAGTTTCTTATCCAATTATTTCTTTAGCTCATTCGCATGTTTCCATCACTGTAATTGCATGTTTAAATTTTTTACAGATTTAATTTGATTCGTTTGATTCTTAACTATGTATTAAATTATTTCATATACGAGGAATTAAAATACATATATATGAAAGTGACAATGGAATAATGTATTGTTACTCGACTTACGTCGCTGTGCAAAATGTGATCATTGTATGACGTCGGGAAATGAGTTAAATTAACGTTGCAAGATCTGAGGAGACATCACGAACCATTGTGAACCAAAGAAAAGTCTGTAAAAATATATAAAATGGCGTGTTCTGTTTAATCTCGCTCTCCATAAACATACTATTCCCATTTGATTGGAGAGCTCATAATTCAAGTGTTTTAAAAGAAGTTTTCTTGAGACTTAAAAAAAAAAAGAGTTCATAACCCTCATTTGATGTCTTCGTCGTCGCCAAATCGCTGTGTTTTTTAAGTCGGACTTCAAATGTCGAAACATAAAAATCATCGAAGGAGGCAGGTCTACTGAACACTGTTGTGTAACATATTCACCCTGTACATGCCCCTAGCCCTCTTTTTTAGTGAATTCCTTGACGCAGTTCCGTCAAAGTTGTTGCTTACGATGCACCATTAATTGTGGTATATCTGGGATTGAACTAGAGAAGTACTGCCTTTGCAGTTCAAAAAAAACAAGTCAATCACAGCTGGCATTGTTGATTGTGGATCTTTTACCTTGTTGGGCGGAGGATCCTTATGCTTTCACTGCGTTTAAAGCCTGTTTTGTTTCGAGGTCATAATAATGTATCTTGCTCTGTTACTAAGGGTAGATAGATAATTCTTCAGACTTCTCACTAATTCTACATTTTTAAGGGTTTCTGGAGTTCGGACAATTGTAGACGGTGATGGAGATTGCTCGTCTAGAATGGATTTTCTTCCTGACATGAACTCTTTGACCAGTTTTTAAACGATGGCAAGGGAAGATGAAGAGTCTTTATACCCATTGACCAGACGGATGGGAATCTCCTTGAGTGATAACTCTTCCTGCATTAAGAACTCCTCATCACCTCTCGATACTTCAATTTCTGTACCGCCATGATTTACTCGCATGACTTACTTCCGAACGTTACAGCAGCCACCCGGAATCTGTGATGTTTAGGAGATTTGCCAGCTTGAGGTCCCTCAGTTTGAGTGGATACATCAACTTTCTGGGTGCCAACCAAGACAGTGTTAACTGGTAGTCGTGCTGCTACAGTGGAAAACGCACCAAATGGAAGGGTGCGTTGAGACTCTCTTCCTCGACGTTTTGCATCCCCAGCAGATATTTTCTCAATAACCATCAGCTCTCTAATTCGTTTTTCCTCTTTAAAGACCGGACAGTCACGCGACCAGGCCGTGTGATCACCCTTGCAGTTAACACACTGAGGCTTCAGTGACGTGCAAGGATCCGCACCATGGCTGCTGGTACCGCATATTGCACATACAGCAGAGGTCGCCTTACACGACGTGCTGGTGTGTCCATAGTACTGACATTTGAAACAGCGGAGCGGACTGGATATATATGGACGGACAGACAAGCAGTAGAAAGCTGCCTTCACGTCCTTAGGAAGCTGTGGCATGGCAAACGTCAAAATTAGCGAGCTCGTGGGTTGGAGTTCTCCACTCTTTCTAGTTTTAATGAGCCTAACATTGACTACTCCATGGCTGGCAAGTTCATTCTTAATCTCTTCTTCAGGGACATCTTACAAGTCCGAACACGATATTACGCCCTGACTAAAGTTCAGTTGACGGTGTGGTTCAACTTGAACTTCGAATGATCCTAGGGTTTTCAGTTTAAAGAGATTAGTTGACTGTTTATTATTGGAGGTCTCCACGAACAAGGTGCCGTTGCGAAGCTTTTTAACATGCTGAAGCTCACCTGCAACGTAACTGAGTTGTTTTTGTATAACGAAAGGGGATAACCCCTTCAAACCACCTGGATTGTCTGTTTCATTCTTGACTTTAATCACAAGGTATCGTGTGATAGGCGGTACGATACTTGTCTGTTCCTCTACTTTGTTTTTCTCTTCTTTGTCACTGGTTAATTCATTAGCTGTATGCGCCTTCATGCTTGCATCAATGACTTTATCTTCATTCTGCCTCTTTCTTTCTTTCTTTCTCCGAAGGTGACTTATTAGGATGTGGTGGAGCCATGGTGAATTAGAGCCGTAAATGACTTCTCCGTCTTCGTTCTGAGGAGCCAACGAGGCTGCCGGGTACTACCCTCATCACCCTTGTCAGCAAGCTCGAAATCGAGGCTAAGTCGGCTTGGCGTCGAAATCACTTGCACTCCCGACTTGGAACACCCACTCCCCCCAGTGTTGGCGAGACCAAAGGTCCGAAGAGCTCCCCAATGGCGCACTTCCCAGCCTCAACGAGCTAGACCATCTAAGAATCTGCTGTTAAGAGCTAGGTGCTATCCAATGGTTCCGCCCCCTTTCCTCGGGTCCCAGGGGCCAGCGTCAATGAAAGTACATCCTGTCACATCCTTGGACATTGCGTGGAGGCGTAAGTCGCAGCACAAGAGGAGATGAAATAATGAGTCATCTGTGAATGAAAAATGAGGTGAACATAAATGAAACTCCTCTCTGCTGGTCCTCCTTTCAAGCAGCGTAGGTGCTTAGCTGCTAGGGCTGATTGCAGCCAGCAAAAGCCTGCTGGACGATGGGGTCGCCAATTCCCTACGCCGTATACGAGCAGCGATGGTCTGCTGCTCGGGCTATGTGATGGTTTCATCACGTTGCGGTCCGTAGACCTGCGATGAGGTCGCCAATCCCGTACGCTAGTGGAAAGTAAAAATTCTCAACAGAGAAGCACTCTGGCCTTGCTGTTGGACTTCCCATAGGCAGCAACGATGTTGGAAGCTGCCAGGGCTGATTGCAGCCAGTAAAACTGACTGGGCGGTGGGGGTGCCACTTCCCGACGCCGGGTCATAATTTAGAAATAACAGCATTATCTTATACGTAGTTTATACAGAATGAAAGAAATTCGACGTAGAACCTTGCCGGTTAACAACAAACTACTGAACTTTTCATTCTTTCGACAGCATTTTACTTTCAATTATAATTATTGTTAAACTGATAAAATTTTGAAGGATTTAGAAATGAACTTACACTCTGGGGGTCAGATCCAGCATAGTCACTTCGAACATGTAGCTTGGAATTACCAGGTGTATGCATAAGTAGTTTCCGGTTTAACTAAGAGATGGCGCCAGCGAAAAGTACGCAGCGTATTCATTTGACACATACGTCATTTTGTACGTCTGACATTAAACTACAAACACACACAAGTTGAGTCAGCCAAACACTAGCGTCTTTGTTTCATCGTTCAGTGATCATGTCGAAGTTTGTGCCTGAAAAAGAACATTTGCGGCATGCATTGCTTTTCTTATTTAATCAAAAGAAAAAGGCTGGTAGAAACATATGGTGAACACGCTCCATCGATTAGAACATGTGAGACATGGTTTCGACAATTTAAAAGTGGTGATTTCAATGTGAAAGACAGTGCGCGCTCTGGTAGACCACAAAAGTGCGAAAACGAGCAATTGCAAGTGTTATTGGAGGATGACCCAACTCAAACTCAACAGCAATTGGCAAAAGCATTAAATGTGTCACAAGAAACAATCAGCAGACGTTTACGAGCAATGGGGAAGATCAATAAACTGCTGTAATGCTGCTTCAACGCCACGAAAGAAAATCCTTTTTGTATCGAATTGTGACGGGTGACGAAAAATTGATTTATTTTGAAAACCCGAAGAGGAAAAAATCGTGGCTTTAACCTGGCGAAGCCGGTCCTTCAACACCAAGGCCAAATCGCTTCGGCAAGAAGACCATGCTTTGTGTCTGGTGGGACCAGAGCGGTATTGTGTATTATGAACTCTTGAAGCCCAGCGAAACCGTTAATGCACAACAAATGATTAATTTAAATCACGCATTGATCGAAAGACGACCGGAATGGGCCCGAAGACATGGCAAAGTGATTGTGTTACACGACAGTGCGCCGTCTAACACAGCAAAACCAGTGAAAGACACCTTGAAATCGCTTGGATGGGACATCCTTCCGCACCCGCCGTACTCCCCAGATCTGGCGCCATCTGACTATCACCTCTTCGCATCAATGGGGCACGCGCTCGCAGAGCGGTACTTCAGCAATTTCGAGGGCGTTGGAAAATGGCTCTACGAAAGGTTTGCCGCAAAAGACAAGCAATTTTTCTGGCATGGTATGCACCAACTACCTGAAAGATGGGCGAAATGTGTAGAAGCCGATGGCCAATATTTTGAATAAAACAAAATTAATTTCCCTTGAAAATTACGTGTTTTCTTTACCAAAAAAAAACCGGCAAAAACTTATGCATACACCTGGTATATGACAATTTATCGTAAAAAGTTAATACAACATAAATCGAAAATAAGAATATAGTTAACAGTTAGTTTTCAATAATTTTCATGACCCCAAGACTATACGTTGCTTAAAGTAACAGGTAGGAACCCTGACTCCTAACCGGCTAAAGATAAAGTAACGAGAAACGAAAATATAGAAACGATGACCGAAAAAAATATAAACACGGAGCATAAAAGAATTATCCCCGGTCATGACTTAAGCCTAAATCAGCTTCGAACAAAAATATAACATTGTAAGTTGGAGACCTAAAAGTATATTTTCTCCAATGTAAAAATTTATAAATTCTGAATTAAAAATAAAATAAAATAAAAAATAAAAATAAATAAATAAATAACAGGAGGATACTGGATCTTACGATTTGGCAGCCCCATGATGCGAAATGTCAGGTGGGTGAAAGCAAATAATCTACAAGAACAGGATGCTTTGAAAATAGTCTGCATAAAAATCCAAAAGAGTAACGAAATCCGATACATGAGTGCGGAAAGAAGAAGAAGACGATTATTGCAGTAAAAGTAGACTAGCAAACATTCAAAATAGTAATAATTTTCTGACAGCGGACTGTATAAAGAAAGCAACACATGGAACGGTAATTGCAGCCCGTTACAAGTATCAATTCACATTCACTCACTCTTTCCACTGGATTGGCGGTTTCTTGATTCCTGTGGCGCAAAAAGTAGCAGGATGTGCGCGAAGCCAGTTGCAAACGAACTGTCCCACTACTTCACAAGATTACACCCACTAACAAACGATTAATATCATTGAAAGTCATGTTTTCGATAATGTTTTATTCCCGCTCTAATCATGTAACCTTTGCAAAATCTCTTGGAGGGTTTCACATTTTCGTTCGTTAACAGCCCGACTAAAAATGTATTGCGCAAAGCAACAAGATACAGCTATGGAAAAAAAAGTAGCTAACCTTTCTTATAGCAAAAATAAATACAGTAAATTGAAATATCGTATATATTTGTTGACTTGCAGAGAAATGTACAATAATATTACGTACTTTTGTGGAAAATATTGTCCTGATATTTAGCTAAGGAAGGGAAATATGTATATATATTTTAAATATTACTTTTCCTAGGCAAGAAAATTTAAAAAAATCTCACCAAGTTGTATAGTTTCCTCATTTTATGCCGGAGAGTTATATTTTTGTGACCCAGTGGGAATTATTAATCCTAATTTTAATTTTCGTTCATAGATGTTACACACAGGAGGGGAAAAAATTGGGAAATATTCTCTAAAGACATTGTCCATAGCTCTACAACATTCTCACTCACTGTGTTAATAGTAAAGAGAAAAAAAATATTAATAAACTTTTTAAAGAGATATTTTTCTTAAACCATTCGTACTACTAAAAAGTAAAAAAAATAATTTTGTGTATGCATGACTAAAAACAAAAGCATGAGGCGCGCTCTCATATACAATCACTTTATAAATTCTTCAATTGGCGCGCCCCATGCTTTTCTTTGTAGTCATGCATAAACAAAATTATTTTTTTACTTTTTAGTACGAATGGTTTAAGAAAAGTATGTCTTTTAAAAAAAAAGTCTTTTATTATTTTATTTCGAGATATTTCGGTGTTCGAATACTTTTTCTCAAGCTAATACTTTGTGAACTAAATCCTAAAGTGTTCTACAACCAGCAAAAACACATCATTGCAGGCTAGTATTTATTTTAGCATAAAGAAGTTCATATTAAAAAAAAATATATTAAAATATGCTTTTAAAATATATCGAAATATATAAAATTAACAATGGAATATTGTATTGTCAGCCGACTTACGTCGCTATGCAAAATTTCATCATTGTATGACGTCGGGAAATGAGTTAAATTAACGTTGCAAGATTTGAGGACATCACGAACAATTGTGAATTAAAGAAAAGAATGTAATGTATCAGAACTGAAGAGTGTGACAAGATCATAAGGGGGGGGGGGGGGGCGAGGTTCGGTTTATAGAAGGTCAGCAAGAAAGATTGCTGGGGTTATACACTGCTATTATAAAAGTAGTTCTTAATGGATATACATGTGTGGCGTCTTAAAATGTTCAAAGTTTTAGACTCACCACAGTACATTTCGATATGGACATCATTTGTTGCGCTGAAGTCGTCTAAGAGATATTCTATCTCCTGCAACAAGTTCTGAATCTTGTCTGGAGTTGCTGTAGTGATCTTTAAGGTGCTGGATGTTCCCTATCTTCGCAGAGGAAAACAATGTCCTTATCTTCTCTATTTTAATATAGAATCCCGGCAATCTTTTTCGATGGTCCTGTATTTCGTTTAGCTCCGTATTATTTATTACTAAGTAAATATCACACGCCCACACGTCACCATCTAGAATTCGCCAAGTAAATAAAGACAATTCTACCTGGAACACGTCGAAAAGACCCGTAGTCACAGTCTTTCAGTTGATTCAAATTAGCTTCATCACGTGCTAAAGGACGAAGGCCAAAGACTTACATTACGTTAAAACTACCACAAATAGTACTCACAGGAAGACTAAGTTGTGACAGAGATTCAAGGAAGCCTGGAAGGACGTGAACACTGATGGCAGGTTTGTAAATAAACAAACATGGCGGAGGCTTCAAGTGATCAATTTACTCGTACCTGATAGACAAACCTTGCAATGTTTCTGAAGAAGATTTTCATCTGAGGCTGCTAAGGTCCTGTATAGTCGTTTATTGGGGCCTCAGATATCAATATTGTAAATGATTCCCTAATACTTGGTGCTGCAGCTGTAAAAAAGGTTGCGAATCACAAGAAAGCTTTTCTACCGATACCTGTGTGCTATCCTCCTGTGCGTATTAGCATTGATCAGTGACCAAAATTAAGTGGAACTATAAAAAGAATTAATATATTACCAAAACTCTCAGAAGGACGAATTCGCGTGAGAAAGAACAAATGTTTTCAATTCTTTATATCGAAGGTCTTTACGTTTTTTGTCTGCTGTCTATGTGACGGACAGGTAATTCGCCCTCACATGATTATAACAACATTTAGTGCAATTGGATATTCTTAAAGTAATTTTTATATTCCGACACGCATTGATATCGTCGCATGCATGAAGAGACGCTTGAGTCAACGCCCGGCGTATGTTTGTGGTGGTGCTGGACAATTCTGCCCGAGAGAGCTGGCAACATTGCATCGTCCGATACAGCAGAAGACATTGCACGCTGCACCGGAGATGGAACATTAAGCGTGCGTCAGCGACAAAAAACTGTTCTTATACAAGTGTAATTACTTATATATACAAAACTTATAGTGCAAAAGGATCAGTAAGTTCCAAGGATTTACAGGAACACAAAAACAGGACGAAAAGCTGGGATAATCACCGCATAGGAACGAGTAATGTATACCTATTTTTGCTGGACGACTTGTACGCCGCACTGAAGGTAACCCTTTTCGTTTCTCTTAATTATAGACAACCTGTTGAAATCTAATTACATATTTGTAGTGACTATTTGCAAGCTTAAGAAGGGATGCTATATTTTCTTGTGTCGAGTGAAATGACATCGGATTATGTGTAGCATCGTTGCATCAGTTACATGTCGTCAACAGTGCTTTTGGAAACAAAAAAGAAGTCACGTGATTAAACGCGGGTTGTTGATGCTCGGACGCTATTGTTAACGTCGTCGTCGATTATCCGATATGCGTTTCTACCTTGCCTTCGTTTAGATAGTTTTTATGTGGGCAATAACTAAAGAAATACAATGCAACTAAATAAAGGATCCTATTATTCTTTCGGTATATTTAGTTTTGAGTCGTAGTAGTAGTACGGTTTACTTGTGGTATGTTGTTGAATTACAAAATAGTAGAGCAAATCTAGACAACATTATTCATTATAACAAACTCGAATGCATCATTAGAGTATGAAATAAAGTAAGTCGTAACTTGCTAGCATTCATTGGACTCGAAAGCAAATAAATAATTGTAAGAAAACACAAGAATTGTAAGAAAAAAAAAAAATTTGTACGGAACCTAAGTAGTCAGTTCAAAACTCCTGTATTATAAAAAAGATACTAATAGCGTAAATTATGTAATACTGTGATACAATAGAATTACTCGCGTGCTACAAGTACATTGAACTGAAGTAATATTAGAGAAAACCTAACTCGTAAAAGTAAAGATAATACTATTAAAAAGATTGTGATATAAGTCGCATACAATTTCTTCAAACTGTCAGGACGTCTGTTAAAGCGACACTTGAAATATAATATAACAATTCTTGATCAGTGCCTATCGGGTATA
>JAGDQP010066238.1:0-11308 GCA_022664845.1 Lepisma saccharinum | reverse complement strand
ATGTAGGGGTGACAACCTCAAACTATAGACTCTGACAACTGCTGTTAATGGTAGGATCGGGTTCCAAGGTCCGTCGGACACAAATTTCATGTAAAAATGTGTGAATCAACAAATGGCCTCAAATCTCTACCAGAAACACATGTGTTGTTTTATAATTTAAAGACAATTTGCGTGTTTTACTCAAGGTCGTTGGATTTTCAGAGGAATTTTGATTTGGTAACCATGATATTTGAGTTCAACATACGATTTTATGTAACACTAGCCAGGTCTGTTGTAATCCCAAAAAGTCGTCAGTGACATTTTGAAGGCTTTTTGAAAATCTGGTCCGGTCTACGTTGACATCCAGCACTTTGTCAACGATCGTGTAGCTCTCAGTGGTTGGTGATAAAACTGGAGGCTCTTGGAGGTAAAAAACGCTGTGAGTACCTGCAGCAACTCACCCTCATTTGCCAAAGATTCCCCACGAAGCTGGATGTCCAGGGAAAGGAAAAAATGATAATCCGCTGATGTAAGGTCCTGGGAGTACGATGTATAGCAGTCCCTGAGTCAAATTGCTGTACGGTATCCGTGGCTCCCCGTGTCATATGCAGCCTGACATCGTCGGCAAGAAGCACTACACCCATACACTGTCTGTTAAACACGTTCCAACTGCTGAGAGGACAGGTGCTCAGTGATGGTTCGGCCTAGTGTTGGTAGCAGCTCATACGGTACCACTTGGCAACAAGTTCATCAGATACAGAGCAGGGTGTATATGTGGTCTAGTTCTGGGAGGCAAGTATCACGCGTTGACAACCAGTGTCTAACACACTTGGGAGTTTCATAGAGGACCAACATTGTGTCACATGCAAGCACTCGAGCGAGTATGGATATGTTCCGGTGCCTAGAAAGCAACAACAGTATTTGGGGTACCCAATGGCTCAACCTTTACGCCTTCCTTATTAATTGCATGTGAAATCTGACGATTTCATCAGAAACCTGGAAGCGTTTGGCCAGTTCACCATACGTTTGCCTGCTGTCCTGCTCTGTGGTTGCCTTTAGGGCCTCTTTAGCTCGGGCTTGTGAGCGCCCACTGTAATCAAGGGTTCCCGGGTTTGATCTCCGGTCGGGGCACAAGTTGTTCTTAGCCAACGGTAAACTGTAGGTTTCGTCCTTAAAAGTTTACCATGTCGTTTAGGACGTAAGTAACAATTCAATCAATTGAGAGCACAATTTGTAGGATTTACAGCACAGGGACAAATTTTCTGACCTGAATTACTGGAACCTATTCCTGGCAGTGCATTCATTCACAGCATTATGCCCTAAGGTTTGATGTATGTGACAATTTAATTTGGTTGCGGACCACTAACAATGTGGCTTACTAAACTCACAGGTTCATCGTCGCAGTATTAAACGTTCGCCATATGAATCTTTGCCAATATCAATACAGTTTTCATTGCGAACACGAATCTCTCGAAGATCTTGTTCTACCTCATGGTCTCTTTCAATCCGGCTTTCCAACCATGATGGAGTATCCTGTTCACTTTTCCCACATCCTAGCGACAAGGTCTGCTCATCTTAGTCATGGGTTAGTTATTATTCTTGCAACATCGGGTAAGTCGTACAGTCCGGAGAGTTCTTCTTTATGCAGTCTCATCCGTTCCCCGGTCATCTCCAACATTTTGGGTCTTATATTATTTCACAAAAGCTTATTTTCTAACGCAAGTATTTCATGTTCATCTGCTAAGGTCGTTTTCTAACCCTCGGAATCGCGAAGTATTACGGACACCATGACCGTTCATTTTTTTCATTTCAACTTCCTTGCTATTAATTGCAAGGTAAAGAGTTGCTGGACTGAATAGGAACATGTCGTTTTCGACTTTTTATTTCTTTCGTGACTTAGTTTCCGCTTGTTATGTATGCTCCTAAATATTAAAATTTGTTTACTTTTTCTATGCTCTCGCCTTTAATTGTTATGTCTTTATTTCCTTCATCCACTGTGTTAGTTTTTTTTTTAAAAAAAAACATATTTTGTTTTCTCTATGTTCACCTGTAGATCTACCTCATCGAACGCTTCTGCGAGGACATCGGCGTTATTTTGTGGTGCATCTATATCGTATCCTATTATATCTACATCATTCGATTATTCAAGCCATTCAATGATTTTGTGCTCGTTTTTTTTAAATATCATATTGTAACGCAAAGTTAAACAGAAGTGGCGATAAGGAATCACTTCCTTCAATCCGCTCCGAATCACTAAGCCCCCCTGGAATATTTTTACCTATCTGTACTCTGCTTGTGGGGTGAATGAGAACTAGTTGAACAAGGTTTTCCGAATTCCAAATCGTAGCAGAATACTCAGTAACTTTTGCCTTGTACCTTTGGCTGACGACAAGCCAACTTAACATCATTAAGCAGACAACTCGTAACGAACTGCATCGACACCTTCATTTGAATCTGTATACTGTTTGATTATGACTGCTGTGAGTATGCAAAGCGCCTCTCGTGCTCACGGTCAATGTTACCGCTTCCCACTTTGTTGGGAGTTATTCATTCTATTTTGTTAAGTACGTTGGTAAAGATGGGATTAACCGTACGACATCTAAACTGGTTTGAAAGCTACTTAAAACCAGATTGTTTCAGTTGAAGAAGTCGTTTTCTTCTGTAGCAAAAATTATGAATTGCAACCCTCAAAGGACCCCTCTAGAACCTCTCTGATTATATATATTTGGAAATGATATATGTTCAAGGTTATCTTATTCTACATCACTTCTAAAAGCTGAAGATTAGAACTTAATCGGTAAAAACAGTGGTTGTTGTCAGAGTTTTGTAAAACTGCAGAATGATGTCAACAACGTTGTAAATGTGTGCAAAGAAAATAAAATTAAGATAAAAGTTGATGAAATTAAACATGTAAGTTTTACAAACTATTGCGTTAGGTCGTACTACTACATTAAGAATAAGTTAATGAAGGATTATTCCACAAAGGATGTGGGAATATATTTCGATGACTAATTAACATTTAGGGGGGAAAACCACAAGCTAGGAAATTGATATGTTTCATTTTCCACCAATGAAGCGAATTAACTAGGTCTCAAACTTTCGTCTCATTATGTAAACTACTGGTCAGAATTAAGCTGGACTACGCACTTATAATAAGCTGGTGCTGTACAACTAAAATGGCTAGTAGTCAAATGGAAGTTGTTCAGAAATGTTTCATCATGATTTTGCGTAACAAATTTGCGTTATCACACAGAAGAATAGTAATATTTGTGTAGATATTTTGAACTTGAACCTTTGTACCTCAGAAGAAAAATAATAGATTCACAGTTTATTGATGATCTACTAAAGAGTAATATCCGGTGTAAACTTCTACTAGAAAATATGGGCATACAAGGGGCACTTACGACTACTTTACAACAAGGGATACAAACAAAGGAATTTTATATAAAATGATCAAAACCTCTAATAATACTGAAGAGAACGGAGCTCTCTCTTAATCTTAAACCAAGCACAAAATCACATTTTTGTAAAGGTACAATCTTAGCAAATGATTAGCATGTCTTTATACATTTTCCTTCCTATTTTTTTATTTCTTCTTCGTTTGTTAGCTACTAGTACAAGCATTATATTACACCCTTTAGTAACTTTTTATGTATTAACTACTCTTTGTATATTAACTACATGGATCTCACTTCTGTATAGGTAATGACGCTGCTCATAGCATTTTAATAAAGATTATGAATATAATTATGTTTATTATGAATAATAGTGGTAGTAGTAGTAGTAGCAGAGCCTTACCGTACTGTCGCAGTAGTAACGCCATTTTGTTCCAGATTGCTGTGAAACGTTGAAACTTCTATTGGAATGTTGTTCCCTGTCCACACCACGTTTCATAATGAGTGTGTACATTAATAAGGATTTTCCGCATTATTTTTAACATAGAATGAACAGTAAATGAGTGATTTGGGGTATTACAGGTATGTATCATAACTATAGTTGTATTATCCCTCATAGCACAAGCCCTCCACGGGAGCGCCCATTTTGATCCCGTATGAGCTACGATGATCCCATAAAGAAATAAAGAAACAGGGGATCCTATGAAGATCCAACCGAGGACAGTCATGGGACTTCTGCGGCGGGGATCCCAAAGTTGTCCCACAGGATGCTTACTTGCAGCGAGATGTAGAAATTCGTAGGATTTTGCATATGTGTAATAAAAACAAAACTATTTTGAGAAAGATGCAGAGAAAATACTGGAAACATCAAAGTTCACCTGGTCGTCACACGTTCGCTGCAGCCACAGCGCGTATATAACATTCATTTGTTTGTCACAATGGGATTGTGGGTTAGCGGATCTGCGGCGCGAGAAGCAAGAGTGATTATCTTTTTAAAACAGTTGAATTTTAAATTGAAATAAATGTAAATGAGTATAAAACAGTTTTAGATTTCAAATGCAGGCTACAAAGTTGTTTAATTATAGTAACTTCAGGTATAAGAAGTTAATACAGCGTTGCATACTAAGATCAATTTTTACTACTTAGATCTAATATTATATTCATGAGTCTTAACGGTTAAAATGGAACTACTCAGGTCTTAAGAAACAAATGAACACGTTTTGTTATAACGGAGCAAATGACTTGGTGACTTCTTGAAGGGAAAATCCATTTAAATAGTTTACATGAGCACTTCCTTCCACAGAAGCCAAATTTGTGTGCCAGTCTGCAACAATGACAATCTGTTTTAACGAGTATTACAATAGTAATGACAGTACTAAATTTGCAGGACTGCTTGGAAGCATTGTTCCACGCTAAACATTTACTGAGTATGGTAGGTAATTTTGCCTTAGAAGTACTAAATAAATCCTATGTTGCAAGGAATGGTGTAGTAAGACCTTGTACATTTTTAATACTAGAATTCATAGCCTATGTTGTGTGCTGAGCAGTACGCTTGCCGAACTGGTTAGAGAAGCACCGTACACGGTAAAACTTTAGGGGAGCCCCTCCAATTCCACTATGAACGAGATGCATGAAATACCATGTTTTCATAATGATTCCTTCTACCTTCTTGCTAAGAATCGATATCAACTTTATGTTGGAGTTTGGTTAGGTAAACGAAAACAATATGTTGTTTTCCTTCGACTTATTTTCACCTCTTTTCCCCAATTTTAAAATTGGGTATGCAAATTTATTAAACCGCGACTCTTGCGAAATTTCAATAAATCTTGTTTCTTGTTTCTGTACTGATCCATGAAATTTAGAAACGATATATCACAACTTCCGCACTGAGTCACCATCTTCGGCTAATATGTAGTATCTGCCCGCCGCCGTTTTTTGTCCAAGGTAAAACACAGAAACTTATTACATTTACTGTTTGTTTCTTTAGTTTATGTTACTTTACACGGTTCGGTTAGGCTGTTAGGATAGGTTCGCGGCAGGAATCTGATAAACAAAACCCCATCTTCCTACAAGTTATCGCGATGCTAAAATATCCATGTAATAGTACGCTTTCTCCATACGCCCACTACACACAGTTCACTCTATTATTACAGAAAACAAAACACTTTCTTCGTCATTATGAGCACGTTATATTATTGTACACAAGGCAACACACTATACGAGACGAAAAAAATATTCCTTTCTGCCCGCAAAATTTTTAAAATTTTGCTCAAGGTGGAGGGGCGCTCCTAGAGTAGCTCTCCTTACACTCATATGGTCATTGTACTCAGTTTTTAAACTATGTTGCATGTCGCACAATGTTGTTAACCCTACATAAGGTTGGAGGTAGGGTGGACAATCGTGGAGTCAACTTTGGCTATTAGGACCTCGTCCGATTTTCGAACTTTGGTCTCATTTTTGGTAGAATTGGGTCTCCCTGAACACGAAAAAGTCTTGTCGGGGCGCATTCCTTAACCTCCAATACCGTCACAAAACATCCGACAATGGCCAAAGGAATCTCGGCCGATATTCGAAATTTAGCTCTCATTCAACAGAATCACTCCCTCACCACGAACAAAAAAGAAAAAATATCTTGGAACTCATTTTTTGTTACTCCAGAACCGAAACAAGAGCTATGTGGACCTCGGCCGATTTTCGGTCGCTCTCATTGGCCAGATCACTCCGTAAGCACGAAACGGTGAGAATTCAATGAAAAGGGGCAGGGGACTTCCGTTTTTCTTTTATAAAAATCTTTCGGTGAAATAATGAAAATATTTTCTAACATGTGTATATAGGTCTACTTGTATATTCGTTTCCACTTTGAATTTTTTTGATGTGTTTGATCAACGTTGTCGGGTAATTTGTCGCCATTTTGTAAGGGAAAGAATGGGTTCCGATGAGATCTTTTCCTGTTTCGTGCTCAGGGACGAATGATATTCTGTTGAATAACAGCGAAATTTTGAAAATCGTCAAACCTTTCAACACTGCCACAGCTTTGAATATGGGAAGTACAAAGGAAACCTCAGTAAAATTGTCTATGCAGCTCGAACTAGGGAATTTCTTTTTTCATTGTAAAGATGTCAAAGAGCTCGAGTGTAAACGTATTTTCTATAATGCATCTATAAATATAGTCCTAAGTTAATTACTCGTTATTCCTCAATAAAATACACAAACGTCTTGAAAGTAGTGCCTTCAAAAATAAATGGCAGCAGAATCATCCCCTTTCCCAGTTTCTATCCACGAAAAATTAAGATTCCTCTTTATATTTTAACTTGACAATTCAAAGTTTCAAAAAAGCAACTCCAAACACCCTTTACAAGGCTTGATCGTGCTGGATGTTTTATTTTATACCTTCGTCATTGTTAAAATACCTTGATTGGTCCACTGATATATAAACCTTCAACAGTGGAGATAATAGAAAATTAACAAATCGGCTCGATTTTTGCTCTTCAAAATACTTTAAGCTAATTCACTGAAAGTTTAAGCTACGATTACAGTTTAACAGTAAATTGGATTTTTCGCAAATAAAATTTAAAAAATGGAGAAAAGGGTAACTGTACTGCTATTAGGCAACAATGACTTCACTGTAAACAAGCTTAGAAGAATTTATATCAGCTTTAGTCGATTTCTAAACATTATAGTGCTGAATATGCATTTGTAGGGTTGCGGAATCAGCATAGAATCTGCCAAGTTGGCTACCGAATATATAGAACAACCGACTTCCTGAATTTATGTCAAATTAATAGATTTCGTACTTCCCGTTCGTTGGTTGACAACGCACGAAATAAAGAGCAATTCGTGGCTTTTAATTTGATCAATAGCATTTTTTTTTCAGAACTGCAACTGAAATGGTTACCCAAAACTAAAGTTCAACACGACTAAGGATTACATTCCACAAATTTGTATTGCGCTTGTTATTTATCCTTTGGGCTAGATGAAAATTGAGGACGGGACATTGGATCACGAAATAATAATTTGTCTATAAAAGAAAGGCTGATAATACAAAGTACAATGGCATGTATTTAATGTTGCGCAAATATTGTAGTAATGGGGTAAATTATGATCCGAAAGATCATGAATCCAGATGCTCTTACTCAATGTTCAAACCCTGCGTCCTTTGTATGTAATCTTCAATACTACCTTGTATATTTGAACTAATGAATTTGCCTATCTATTCCCTGTGTTTAAGTATTACAGCGAATAATTTCCGTAATGGCTTTTACTGTTTAGGAGTACATTTTAGAAATATGCTGCTGGATATGCCTAGGGTACATTCACAGTTGAAATTGAGGTAACTTTATTTTTTTTTAATACGCCAAACTTCTGTAGGTGCATATATTACTAATTTTTAAGAGTGAAAATTATGTGACTGAACCGGGGTTCGAACCCGAGACCTTTGGAATTACGTTCCAAACACCACCAACTGCGCATTCCAGTCGATCTACTTTCCAATGACAAACTTCTACTCTTGATGTTGGTGTTCGATGCACAAGGTCATATTGAGAGTACCACAAGCAGTACAGAAGTTTGATGTATTAAAAATCGGAAGTTACCTAATTTTTATTATAATATGATGAAAATGGTTGATGACGTCATGTGGAGGAACTTAAGAAAAAGTTTTGATGTTACCTGACTATTGTACTCGTTGGTTGATTTTCAAAAGAATATAGTGTGTGTTCTGTTTTTTTCCTTTTTAGGTTTAGTTTACATTGTTAATCAGAGAGAAGAGATTATTGTTTTTCTACATAGAGCAGCATCATGGAATTTTGACCTAAAAAAGAATGTTCATGGATGCTGAGAGATGGAGTAGCAGATAATTCAGTTTAGAAGGTGAAATACTAATGCTGGTATGTATATCAGATTGTTAAAATGGTTAATAATGTCCAGAAGTGCTGTTCTTGTATATTGGGGTCATAGTTGTTGAACCATTTGAAGATGACCTATTTGCTCGACAATTATATTTTTCTGTCAGAATTTATTGGTTTAATAAATGTTCAGCTTTTGTCGACTCTGGGATTTATTTTTGGAACTAATATATTTTAACAGGTACTATTATTTCATGACTGCAAATGTTCCAGAGAAGTCGAGAACATTTATAGCTATTCACATAAGAGCTTAAGATAATTTGATTAGAGAACTTTCGTTTACTTTAACTGAAATTTACTTTAATTTTAGCTCTGAATTATTTCTTCCGTAGTGAAGTGTTCATCATTATCAGACATGGGAGTAGTCCAGGTACAACTGTAAGTTTTGGTACACTCCATATGGTCTAATGAGATTAACATCAACACCCAAAGTGGAAGTTATATGAATGGAAGGTGGATAGACTGACTGTCACAGTTGGTAGCGTATTGGAACGTAATTTCGAAGGTGTAGGTTTCAATCCCGGTCCAGTCACAGAATTTTCACTCCTTAAAATTAAAATTAATGTCTAGAGTAGTTAACGTACAATATTCATTACATTTCCAAAGAAAGATATATCATTATATTAAGCTTTACATTTTGTGAAGTATCGATAAAAAGGAATGGTTTTCTTGACTCTTGTTTTTGTTAACTTCTCCTTGTACTCCCAAACTCGTAAGATAAACACGGAAATATATCTTTTGATTATGAATGATTGCTTTGTGTGACATTAGCATGGTAATGTCAAGGATTAAAATTTCAATTTCAGATTCGTATCGCCATACAGGGAATGGAAGCGACAATCTGCAGATTACATATCTTCCAGGCATTTAAGAAGACGAATAAATGAAGAGACGAATGAATTGGTATTAACTGTTTATGAGCCGAATGCATCATCAGAGAGGGAAGTAATTTTTAAATGAAATAATGAAGAGTCTACCATCGCTAGTTGCGTGTCACGAAGTGCCCATGGTTATCCTTCAGATGTGGGGGAGGAACCGGTAGATTCTTCGATAAGCCTAATAAATGAGAAAAGCATCTTGGGAAATAAGTATGTCTACAGAATATTTTCAGGAATGTAACATATCAGATATAAATAATGATATTCGTGTAGAAGATAGTGTAGTGCCAGAAGTGAACGATGTGGTAATTTCATGTAAGTCGAAGAGTCTTCGGAAAGCGATGATGAAAACATAAGTTCAGTGGTAAGAAACATTGCTCTGAGAGACAAATTTGCACAGTGGGCCATTCAAAAATTTATGAGCCATTCTGCATTAGCAGATTTGCTTGGAATTGTAAGGGAGGAATGCTGTCAGTCCCTTTCGAAGGATCCTCGAACATTATTGCAAACACCTAGAGATTCTACTGTGATTGTTATGTCACCGGGGCGCTACATACATTTGGGATTTAGCGAGGCCATTTCTTCCCTTTTATCCAATGAAACGGTTCATGGGGTTAGTGAAATCCAAGTGCTTGTTGAGATTGATGAAATACCGTTATCAAAATCTTCAACAAGTTCCTTATGGCCGATTTTGTGCTCTATACACCCATCTTCAAAAGTTGCAGTAATAGGTGTTTACCAAGGATTGGCAAAGCCGGCAAACAGCAATTACTTCCTTCAAGCATTTGTAAATGAAAGCATCGATATTGCTAGTAATGGCATCATGGTAAATGGAAGAAACATTCGTGTAAAAATAAAAGCGATAGTGTGTGATGCGAAAGCAAAATCTTTTACTTTGTGTGTTAAAGGACATACAGGTTACAACAGCTGTACAAAGTGTGAAGTTGAAGGCGAATACATGCATGGGAGGATGGTTTCCCGTAATAATGATGCAGCTATGAGAACTGATTCTGAGTTTGCATTACAAACCGATGAGAAATATCATATAGATCGAACAATTTTGAATGATATAGCGGCACTAGAACTGGTAACTCAGATCCCGTTAGATTATATGCATCTAATATGTTTAGGAGTCGTTAGGAAAATATTATATTTGTGGTTACAAGTACGTTTGTCTAATTTATAAGTGGAGAAGATTTCTGCTCACATAGAGAGCTACAGCACGCACAAACAAAAGAATTCACTAGACATCCTAGGTTCCTGAAGTAACCTATATCAAAATGTGAAAAGCAACTGAGTTCCGTCAGTTCTTGTTGTATACTGGCCCGGTTGTTTTGTTTCATAAAATCAGTAATGAGCTATATTTACATTTCCTTGTGTTACATGTTGCAACTACGTTGTTGCTAAGCGAAAAGCTTTGTGCATCTTACGCTGGATACGGTAAACAGTTACTAGTGTACTTTGTAGAAAAGTTCGCTTCTCTCCATGGACAAGAATACATGTCTCATAATGTTCATGGTTTGGTTCATATTGTGGATGATGTTCTTAATTTTGATTTTCTACATACGTACAGTGCCTTTCACTTTGAAAATCATATGTATGTATTAAAGAATTGGTGAGGAAAGCAGATAAACCTTTGCAGCAAATACACAGACGACGCAAGACAATTGAAAGCATTGTTAGGGGAAAGAAGCAAATGTGTAAGAGTACCATCTTCGAAAGAGAGCAACGTTCGGGGCCTTTAGTGATGGAATGTACAGATCCACAATATGGGCGTTATTGTGTACTTTCAAAGTTTGAACTAAGTATTGTGAAGCCAGATAACTGTTGTGGTGTAAGTAATGGTAAAATTCTTTTAATTAGTAATTTCGTTTATTCTTCCGTGCTTGATTCTATGGTGGTGATAGGACAAGAATTCAAAAAACAAAGTGATTGTTTTGTTTACCCATGCGATTCGTCAAAGTTGTGCATATTTCAATTAAAAGGACTTTCCAAAATGAATGTGTGGAAAGTGAAAGACAACTGTAGAAAGTACTGTATTTTCCCCTATCGAGATTCTTTTATAGCCTTCCCTGTCATTCATTCTCTCGAGTAGTGACGATCATATCAATCCCGCAGTTTTAAAACACATTTTAACCAATTAGTTAATACA
>JAGDQP010066237.1:1301-11308 GCA_022664845.1 Lepisma saccharinum | reverse complement strand
CAGACAAATAGGGTCGCCAGGAGCATAGAGTACCCACGCAACGCATCTAACCTAACCTCTAGCTCCAAACATTTTCTACATCCTAGATGAGCGGCGCAGAAATGCCTTCCAGATTTAAGAATATCTGGGAAACAGGATTCCAGATCCTTGTGATCACTGTAAAAAACTTAATTTAGATCGAGGGAGGAAATACCGGTAAGGCGACACCTCCAATCTTTTAATTAGATCGTCAGTTCATACCCCAAAGTACCAGCTGGTTCAGATTAGCGACAGATTAAGAAGGAAAAACGCAAATCTTTACTTGGGAAATAATCTCAAACAATGATACGCATAACGACTCATATGTGACTCATACTGTGTCTTTACTCACTTCGAAGTCTACAGGGTGGCAAAAGACCATGTCTTACCTTTACCTTAGTAGGGCCCACACCTGTAGTCTTGAATCGCAATTCCTGAAATAAAGACGAACGAACACAACGAATGACGGTCGCAACTCAATCCAAACGCAGTGTCATAACGCAAATAATATTTATTCACACAAATCACATGCTGGAGTCACTTCATATTTCAACGCAGAAATAACCAGAAATTCAATATATAGTTCCTTTCCCAAGTCATCACTTCTCAGCTGGCGAAAGAATCCTACCACTGGTCTAC
Organism: Lepisma saccharinum; assembly: GCA_022664845.1. Lineage (NCBI taxonomy): Eukaryota > Metazoa > Arthropoda > Insecta > Zygentoma > Lepismatidae > Lepisma > Lepisma saccharinum. The sequence goes on along the minus strand of JAGDQP010066237.1, from coordinate 10,651 downwards.
GGATTTATGAACCGATCTAATCTAATTAAAATCACATCACTCAATACGATAGGTTTACCGAAACACAGAAATAATGAGTATCAATTGCCGTCAACTTCACGTAACGATTTGTAGCTCATTTCCAATAGATATCAAAACAAACATTAAATAACTCACTGCACATTATAAATATTACTAAACACTGTAAGAGGATTATCAACTAATGCCGTAGATCGTACCTGGTTAACTGAGAGGTTTCTACACTACGTTCACTGAACATAAACTCAAGATTGTTCGAAGAAATATAAAAATTTCAGAATTTCAATTTATTACTCTGAGTGTACACATTGCACGTTACGGATATGATAGTTTTATCAGAATCTGAACAGAATTACTGTTGAAGGAACAAACAAATTTGAATCGCTGGTATACATTGTATTAGTTAAGCAGAACTGAAAGTTACGTAGTCACACATAAATGTCCATAATTTCTATAATAATTAATAAATTTCGTTGATATTTTCACAAATTATTCCCGAAATATTGTTGTATAATTTAGGAAAGTTTTGTTACAGAATTACTTACACGAAAGAAGTTTTTGTGCAAAATATATGGTGCAGAAAGAATCACTTTAACGCTATTATTTGTGTGACGTCATTACAGATGATTACTACCTTATACAAAAGACGTTCTGAATAAATCTTGAAAATACAAAATATTGTTATAAAATATGACTTTTTCATCGGAGAATAGTGGCTGGAGTTGAAACCAAAATTATCGAACAATGTCGAATAATGTTAAATTTACTGTTAACATCAAAACGGTACACAAAAATAGTCGAACAGACATGTTGCTAATTTGATCAAGTAAGGAAAATATGCAGTAGCTGTCAAACATGGCTAACCGGGAATTTCGAATAGATTTGGAAAACTGGAGACGAGAAATTGGCATATGATTATTGAAATCTAACGAACCGGTACTTGTAATGTAAGAATTCGGTCAATAGCGGCCCCATACTGAAATTTAGAACATACTGTACATTTTAATAAATAATCTCAAAACCAAAAATAATGAATTTTATGAGGTGAAAATGTCGAAATAACGATGCTGAAAATTCTCGGTAGCTCTTGTATCGGTTACAATTCTTCTTAATACGATTTAATATATTGCATCTGAATAGACGAAATCAAAAATTATACAAACTTTGGTGTTTATATCTACCTCTCGTAGACAGGGCTTAGGAAGTACAGATGACGGAAAGCCCATGCATCTAGTCGCTTCGTCATTAAAATTGGAACTGAACTAACATGGCGTGGGAGAGCAGTTCTCCCAGCAAACGGAGAAGAAGGCTGATTCACACCAATCAGCAAAAAACAAGGCACGAAGCATTGACTAGGGTCCAATCAAAGACAAGCGTTAGATCCAAGTCATTGCTGCGTGACTAACGAAAACCTGGATGGATAACGATTAAAAATCCAAACGAAACACGCTCAAAGAGTCTAAAACCAACCAAAGAGAATGAGCTAAAGAGAACACACAGAAAGTAAACAAAACGGAGACTAAGAAAATAAAAGGGGAGAAAATAAATATAAAAATGGAACAGCAACTAGGCTGTTACACTACACAAATGACGACAGTTCCGGTTGCTCTGTTACTATAGCTAATATTTATCGAATGACAAATCAAGCGGTCCTCTGCCCCTGGTAGCTCCTGAGATTTACTTTCTGGACACAAACAGACGGACGAGTTTCATGAATGGGGTTATAAGGTCGTTCATGCTACAGCTTCATTATCAAGGGTACTACATGTTACTCAAGGTTACCATATTCTAAAAAATGTCTTATTTAAGAACGAAGCTACACAGTTTCACCGTTTACTTTTTTAAAATTCATTTCCTCTAAGTTTTTTATTTATCTAAGCATGTCAGAGTGAAATAGATAGTTTTGGGATTTCATAAGATCAGTAGTAATCTAGCAGACACAGAAAATAATAGAATCAGAGGCCTTATTTCACCGAGTATCTCCATTAGTATGGACTAATGGGAATTATTGGTGGTGAAGATGTATGCTGTTGATCTTATTAAATCACACCTGCGCTGTCGTTGTCAATTATAATTCCTCCATCATGTCGTCTTCCTGTTGCGCAAAACTGTTCCACAGAGACTATGTTTTGAGTTGTTTCCTTTGTCCCACCAGGCTTAACTAAAGATAATCTTTTGGGAAATTTCTCCGAAATGTTCTCAATTGAACATACAAGAGCAAGGCTCACTGATGACTGTCCAATCCTTCGCTAATTTGTATATTTCAAAATAGAAGAATTTAAACTGGAGGTCGTTTAAAGAGCATAGCTAAAAAAGAACATTTATTTTGGTAGAGCGAATCATTAACGAATAATAGTCTATCCTTCGAAATAGTTGAGATTGAGTTTTGTCGAAAGAAAATTCAATTTTAAAATAATGGATTTCATGTTTAAACTAATGACGCTAAGAGCACTCAGATTCGTAGTTGAAAATGAATAATGTCATGTGCGACAATATTTCAATAGATCAATATCATTACTAAACATTCCGCTTATTGACGGCGAAATTGATTGGTAGATTCAAGAACAACTTAAATAACAAATATATGTCAAACACAATAATAAGAGTCTGAAACTAGTAACAAATCAAAATATCTAATCCTAGATCTTGAGTTAGGTTATAAAATTACCATCGATATCTCATTGTAAGTTGAAAGAAAACATGATAATACTTGCTATATATACTTTCTTATTCCTTTCATAGTATGGGGGGGGGGTTGAATTGCTCTTTAATCTACTTAATTAATGGTAGTGAATACTGTGTCCCGAATAGTGTTAAACTAAAAAAAATACACGGACTTCTACAATAGTATACACCTGAGGCTGCAGTTAGGGACGGAGTGAGTCCGTGCCTTGCTTAGTTACTTGCTCTTAAATCTGTAGCCGCAGTACAGATGAGTTGCTGGGCAGATGGGTTGGTAGCAAAAATAATCCACGCACCCGCCAAGCAACCCATCTGCACTGCGGGCACAGGTTAAGAGCGTTTACTTAAGCAAGACACGTACTTACATTGTCCCGATGTGCCTTTACAAAAATATCAGTTATACAGCTAATTAGAATCACAGAAGTGGTAACATAGTAGCTAACTTAATTATCATTGGAAGGAGAAACTCTTTAACAACACTTGTTTATTGGAAAAAGGGAACACTATTGCTCTAGTTGGTTAGGGATGTCAACGGCTCGCTCGGCTCGGCTCATGGCTCGATCGGCTCGAGCCATCCTGAGCCGCGGCTCGCACTGAGCTGAGCCGAACCGAGCCGCGGCTCACAGGGAGCCGGGCCGAAGCGAGCCGAACCGAGCGTCGGCTCACCGTGAGCCGAGCCGAACCCAGCGCGGCTCGCAGCGAGCCGAGCCGAACCGAGCCGCGGCTCACCGTGAGCCGAGCCGAACCGAGTCGCGGCTCACAGCGAGCCGAGCGTCGGCTCATTGTGAGCCGAGCCGAGCCGAGCCGGGGCTCACAGCGAGCTGATCCGAACCGAGTCGCGGCTCACAGCGAGTTGAGCCGAACCGAGCCGCGGCTCACAGCGAGCTGAACCGAACCGAGCCGCGGCTCACAATGAGCCAAGCCCTGACTCACACCTAGCTGAACTTAAATGAGCCGAGCCGATATGAACCGCGGTTCGAACCGAGCCGAGACGAACGGAGCCATGGCTCAAACCGAAACGAGCTGCTGCTCATACCGAAGTCCGAACTAAGTCGCGAGTCACAAGGGATGTATTTTGGCTCGAAGAGGATAAGACTCTGTATATATATATATACGGGTAAGGCAAGGAGATTCAATTTCTCCAAAACTGTTTTGTGTGGTCCTGGAGTGAGTGTTCTAAAATTTAAACTGGGATGAAGTTGGAATTAAAATTAATGGCGAATATCTTCATCACCTACGGCTCGCTGAAGATATAGTCCTGTTTGCTTCAAATACAGAAGAACTACAAACGAGAATGGAAGAACTGAGTAACGAGAGTTCGAAAATAGGCCTTAAAATGAACTTAAGTAAAACAAAAGTAATGTACAACCAACATGCTGCAAAGACGAATGTGAAGATTAACGTAGAGACAATAGGCATAGTTGATGAGTATGTTCACCTAGGCCAGCTCAAAACTTCGGATGCCAATTTGATGGAAGAAATAATCACAAGTTGTAAAATGGTGTGGAGTTCGTTTGAAAGATTACACTTTATTTTCAATAGCAAACTACCAATGTGTCAAGCGTCAAGTTTATAATCAATGTGTCTTACCAGTAATGATGTATGGCTGTGAAACTTGGATATTAAATTCAGAAATTACTTAAAGATTAAGAGTCACACAAAGAGCAATGGAGAGATGTATGCTAGGAATAACTAATAGGTATAGGAAGACAAATGAATGAATGGATTTGCGCACAAACAAAGGTATAAGATATAATCAAGACTGCGAAGAAGATGAAGTGGAGATTGGCTGTTCACATAGTTTTTATATTGTATAGGTAGTCTAGGGATGTCAACGCCGCGGCTCGGTTCGACTCAGCTCGCTGTGAGCCCGGTTCGGCCCGGCTCACGGTGAGCCGACGCTCGGTTCGGCTCGGCTCTCTGTGAGCCGCGGCTCGGTTCGGCTCAGCTCGACTCATGGCTCGAGCCGTCCTGAGTCGCGGCTCGCACTGAGCTGAGCCGTCCTGAGTCGCGGCTCGCACTGAGCTGAGCCGAACCGAGCAGCGGCTCACACCGAGCTGAGCCGAACCGAGCCGCGGCTCACCGTGAGCCGAGCCGAACCGAGCGCGGCTCGCAGCGAACCGAGCCGAACCGAGCCGAGGCTCACAGCGAGCCGAACCGTGGCGCGCCCGGACTGAGCCGGGCTCACTTCGGCTCGGCTCGAGCCGTCGGCTCACGGCTCGAGCCGAGCCGGTTGACATCACTAGTTGGTATGTATAAGTTAATAGTACCCTTCTAGCTGGTCATAAGTGTCCAATTAGTATTTACAACCATGTTCCAGAAAGTAAGTGAAAGTAACAAACCGAAGAAGAGTCAAGTAAAATAAATTTCGGATATCTGTGGGCGATCGGGGGAATTATTCCACAATAATTGTACCCATTTTAATGATAAGAGATTAAAGGTACAAGATCTCTATTAGCGTCCAAATAAACCCAATTTACTTGCCATATTCGCATTATTGTTTTCATTTTTAGGTCCTTAACCGCGTAGTTAACATAGAGGGACCTTAAAATGCCGCTCAGTCAGTCAGTATATGTCTGTATGTGTCTAGAAAACAAATATCAGGAAATAGAAGGAGTAGATAGATATCATGCGAAAGGTCTTGGCTAGACTACCTCAGAGCTACTGGAAAGGTTTTGATTGCGATGTTGTATCAAATTAAACTTAGCACTGAGAGGCGTTTAATGCTTCAGGTTTTAATACATTTTACTTCATATAGATTCACTGTATTGGTTATCTAATGTTCTTATGTTTCTCTATTTCCAGTTGCTGGTATGCTAAGTGCATACTTCCCTTCTGAAATTATAGAAATTAGCTTTTTGGTTTCCAATTTCCAATAGTCGATCTGTAACGGATTTAGCAGCTTTAGAGAACAAGGCGAAAATGACAATGTGTTCTTTTAAGAAATTACTTATTCTCAATGGCGACCATGTTCAGTTAAAAGGTAGCAACCACATTATGATTGATCAAACGAATACACACGATACTTTGTGAACTTATTACTCCATCGGAACTATCTCAAGGTATAGCAATGTGTGTATAATTACTGGACTTGAATACAGCAGTAAATTTTGGAAAAGTATAATAAAAAATAGTATTTACCATAGCAATTGTGTATCATTAGTCGTGTAAATAAAATTAATATATTATTCTCAGACCATATTCAACAAAACGTTAACAAATTCTCAATTACACACGCTTTACTTAGAAAGTTTTACTCAAGATAAGAAGTTTAACATGAATTGAAGACATAAATAAATATGATTTTAAAATGTATGCCCTTCGATCCCTGAAATAATATTGTTACCAGTTTGCGAAATGTTTCTAGAGACAATTTTCTTTGCTTGAAAGTAATTCAAAGCTTGTATTAAAAATACATTTATGGTATGAAACAGTAACGTTACGATATTTATTTAATTTTGTTGAGTCATAAGTCAAAAGATCGTCTCATATTTCGCACCCCTACTTTTATACAAGAAGCAAGCAGTTTGTATTAGAAATCTGTCTTATATGTTGTAAAATGTTTTGTTCGAAATCAAAAAGTAAAATTACCAGGTTTTGACGAAGTACGGGTTATAAAATGCTCACTAAAGCAACTAGAATCCCACCCCCCTGCAAGAAACATGGCCCTTATAGTAGCATCTCTTAGAGATACAATTTCAACAAATTCCTACAAGTAAAAGTCACACCGCAACTGTACCGAATAGTGTTACCAGATTCCTAAAACAGAGATTCTTTCCCGGCTGCGTGAAAATTATCATCAAGGCATAAAAATTATCTTCCTTTTACCAACTGTGAGAAAATTTGAAAATCGAACTTTGAGGCGATTTCTCTGTTCATGCTTGCTGTGTTTGTTTCCCATTAACTCATTTTTCACCTATTTATATGGGGAGAATTCCTTGGACACCTGTCCCCACTTAAAATCTGGTCTCGCGGCATTGTAGTTACGCACCTCAAAATGCCATTATAAAACATTATCTATGCATTCACATCTACTTATTTTCTTACAGAGAAATTAGTTGATGTAAATGCTGGGTAGATAGATAGAAAGAGAGAGATCTTATCAAAGCATCTTGCCCATCGATAACATGCCTAAGAAGACGAGGCTGATATTGTCTTCTTAGGCGAAACGACGTGTTGAAGGTACGCAACACAATTTATAGAAATAGATACGAGACATTAATTGTTTGAGTTTGTTTGGTCTGGTACCGAAATGTAGTACATTTACTTCGTGCGAATGACGAAAATCAATGCATTTGGTTGGTGAGATTGAAAGAAAGTAAGGACAAGTTTTAGTCAGTATGATTTTCCACCACATTTGGTTCGAGGATCTCACGATTACTTTCATGAATTTCCATTGTCTGCATAGTACAGAAGAAAATGACACTGCTCAAATCTTATTAGAAGCACTTTCAAAGCGATATCTCAGCCAATAGTTCCAGAGCATCACTTTAATATATCATCGAGGAACAGCCTTAGAACGTCCAGTAATAATTTTGAAAGTTAAGAACAAGTCTCAAATAACAAAGATAATGCATCTTTAAATCTCGTCCCATTGGTTTGTGTCAGTGACAGGTGAATAAAACAGCACTGTCAATTATCAATTACGAACAGAATGGATGCGTACTGTATATAATGTTTCGTCTGCCTTAAATAATATTTCCAATACTTTCTCTTCTCGTGAAGCGTTGTGGTATAAAATGGACGTAGTCGGCCTATTTAGGAAAAACAATTGAGAATGAAAATGGTGTAAATCATTGATGTGACCAGCTGTTAACTAAACAGATTGCTGCGTTTATTCATTTAGATGTTAAGTTTAGTACTGCGCTTTATACCAGATACTTGAAATAAGTTTTATCTGAAGCAAGACAAGTAGATTAATTAACAATGCACATTAATCTAGTCATTTTAGGATGCAAATGGGGTCAGCCTAGAACAAATTGAAATACAAATGCACCCTACAGTTCCTGTACCAGAAAAGAATGACGATGGAATAAAGTCTACCAGTCTCTGTCATTTGATAAGACCCGAAATTCGACACCCTTCCTATTCCTATGAGAACTATAGTAAAGAATAAAGCAAAAGACCGAACATGATAAAAGTCAAAAACTGGTAGAAGAAGTAAGACCAAAACTTAATATCGGATATGGGTAATATGGGTAAGGCTCTACAAGATGGAAGATATAGACATCAGGACTGCCATCTTGTAAGCCGCAGCTTAAATTTTGCTTAAAAATCAATTTAAAGAGGATCATATGACATGTCGTTCAAAGATAGCTAGTTCCCAGAAATTCAAATGTGAAGTTATTTTCGATGTATTTTCATTTGTTCAGGAGATAAGTTCCCTGCAAGTTAGGATTGGGGGAAACTAATGATTCTTTATGCTGTCGTTCCAGGATACTCAGTACGTTGCTAACCCTTTAAAAATGGATCGAGTTTGTCTGCACTACCAGGATAACTGCAGCTAGTTTCAACTTTCAGCGTGCGTCATCCGGAGAATAGACATATCAACATTGTTTAAGATAGAAAGAAAGAAAGATATTTGAAGGTGAACAATTGAGATTAAATTGTACGTCCAAGGACCGCCACAAAAAAACTGAAACAGCACTTTTATCAGTCATTATTCTGTTTATTTTAGGAGAAAGATGGCGTCACCCATACAAAAGTTTTCTGAATCAAAAATTATGATGAAACTATGGTCACGGACCCTTTCTAGGAATGAGAATCATCGCTACCTTCGCAATCGGGAAATTTGTTCCTGCACAAATTAAAACGTATATCTGCACAATTGTCGTCAAATAGGTAGTGTGAATTTAAAAACGTATCAAACCCAACACAAAGGCCTGAGATTAATGAAATAATCCTCAAACTCGAAGACACCACTGATACAAAAGCTAGTATCAATCTTTTGTGGAATATATAACAAATATTACTATCGCTTACACGAGAGTGGAAGGAATCAACCAAAGTTTCATCGTGGGGAACATCAACGTACATCTGTGGAATTAGATATGGATCCACGCGAAGATAACTGCATATATTTTACATTACATTTCGTGACTCAGCGTCTTCGCTGCTTCTTTCCCTTCTTCTTCTTCTCCCTCTTTTCATTCATGTTTATTTCTTCTCTTACTTTACACACACTTTCTCTCTGTGCGTGTTCCACAGCTAAATCCGAGCCAATTTCGATGACCCGGTGATAGGGCCTGACCCAAACAGAAGTGACCCTGTAACCCGATTGACCTGGTCTGGAAAATCTATTTAACTGGGAATTTTGACGTCGTATTTTTCGTGTTCTCGGGGTAACATCTCCGATTCTGGTCACCCCTGAAATAAACACTGTTCAAACGCAATGAAACAATTAAAATCTCTCTATCATCTTCCAGGTTATCAAATCACACATCGAGTCACCGCGTCAGAATGCGTTCGAATCTTAAACCTGATGACACAGTTCAAAACCTGACCAGCATCCCCCGACAGCCGATGACCCGTTTAAGCTCTGCCGTGTTCATTCCATCTGTGCGTATTGTTATACACTCTAGTTCATTAGTGTTGTAATTATTAAAATGTTATATCCACAATAGGTGGAATCTACAGTGGCATGTTCGGAA
>JAGDQP010066235.1:0-11308 GCA_022664845.1 Lepisma saccharinum | reverse complement strand
TCGCGCCAAGTTCCTTTGTTCCTGTTACATGCTGTCACCAAGGAACTTGGCTCATCCGTCTCCCATTTCACACCTTTTTAGGGCTAAAGAACTTGGCTCCACTTTTTGCACCTCTGGTGTTTTTGTTCGGATTTCACAGCTTTTTGTAGGTGTATAATATATATACTCGCTCTCTCGGCCTCGTTTAGGTCCTCGCCCCCCGTAGCTGGCTGCGGCCTTAACTTCGAGTTTTTGGGTACTTACGCCCCTTTATCGTAACCACTCTCCAGGACACTGTGCTTCCATGTTGCAGATTTTTTCCCATACCCACCACCCGTGGGAATGAAATATTTATTGAAACATAGGGAAGCTTTGCCATATTTATTGTAGCCTACTTGTGATGATACAGCAAATTTGCTTCCTGCTGGCGGCCCTAAAATCCACCACCACCAACCCTAAGGCTCGAACATCACCTGATGTTTTGCTCGGATTTCACAGCTTTTTATACGTGTATATATATACTAGGTTCGCCTCGCTGGGTGTGCTGCCCCAGAATTCCGTGTGAGCCCCAACTTCAAATTTTTAGGGTTACGCCCCCTTTATTGTGATCAGACTTTCTGGAGACAGCGCCCCATGCTGTGCAGACCTTTTCCCATATCGCCTCGGGGGCTGCACCCTCATAGCGGTGGTTTGATCCATTTATTGAAACATTTTCGTGATGGTACACCTTCATACCAAATTTCGTTTCTCTAGCTTCAGTGGTTTGGAAAATGGTATTTGGGCGGCTATGTTGAATTAAAGAAAGCGATTTTTAAAAAGTTTTCTTACATTGCCGTTACCTACTTGTGATGGTACACCTTCATACCAAATTTCGTTTCTATAGCTCGAATGGTGTGGAAAAAGTTTTTGTGCGGCCATTTTGATCCAAGTTAACAACTTTTTCAAAAATGTAAATTATTCCTAAACTACTCTTGTTAATACACCTTTATGCCAAATTTCGTATCTCTAGTTCAAACGGTCTGGAAAATGGATTATGAAGTCAGGCATTTTGGATTCAAAATGATGTCTTTGCAGATATTTTGTAATCTACTAGTGATACCGTCATACTTAGAAATTTCATATTTCAATTTTTAACATCTATTTTCTTATACAGAACCTCAAAATCGCTGATTTCGCAATAAACTCTTCTTCCTGTATAACATGCTGACGTTTTGTGACACGTGGAACTCGGCTGCATGCACTGCCGTGCGTGTTGATACTACCCTCGATTCGCTCGGGTCGCTGCGCCAAGAATCCCACGGCAGGCCGCGCATCGAACTTGAGGAGTTTGGAGGAACTGCGTCTTTTTATCACAACCAGAATCTGCAGTGCACTGCGCCACATGATGTAGATATCCCCTCATACTCCAGAGCGCTGCGTCCGAATGGGGAAACGTCCACATTCTGCCTGTATAACATGCTCCTGGCAGTGCTAACGTTTATGACGAGTAAAACTTGGTGGGACACGCAGGAGTATTGGAAGTTGGCACGAGGAACTAGGCTCATCCATATTCCATTTCACCACTTTTTAAGGTTGAAGGAGTTGACTGGACAGTTTGCACCCCTGATGCTTTTGCTCGTATTTCGCAGCTTTTTACACTTGTGTAATGTATATACTCGCTTCGCCTCATTGGGGCGCTGCTCCCAGAATTCCAAGATGGCCTCGCTGGGGAGCACCCATTTATTGCAATCAGGCTCCAGCTGGGAACTGTAACCTAGTAGGGGAGACGAGCCGAATTTATTCTAACCTACTCGTAATGGTACACCTTCATACCAAATTTCGTTTCTCTAGCTTCAGTCATTATAAAGTGGGGCTTAGGCGGGCATTTTGGATAAAAGATGGACACATTTTTAACGTTTTCTTATATTTTCGTGACATACTCGTGATGATACACTGTCATACCAAATTTCATTTCTCTATCTCGAACGATGTGAAAAATGGTATTTCAGCTGCCATTTTGAATCAAAGATGGTGAATTTTTTAAAACGTTGTTATGTTTTCCTAAACTACTCTTGATAATACATCATTATGCCAAATTTCCTATCTCTGGCTCAAGCAGTTGGAAAATGGATTTATGACACCCGCCATTTTGGATCCAAGATGGCGTCTTTAGAGATATTTTATAATATTTTCATAATCTACAAATAATGTTGTACTGTCAAACTAAATTTCATTATTCTAGCGGCAGCCGTTTAGGCTGTGTATTCTTTAAAAGTTTAGGGTTGGCGGCCATTTTGAATTCAAGTTGACGACTTTTTCAAATTTTTAAAAAGTTTTCTTAATTTGCTACCAATGATGTAGTTTCATACCAAATTTGACTGTTCTATCTTTAGCCGTTTAGGCTGTGTATTCTTTGAAATTTTAGGTTTGGCGGCCATTTTGAATCCAAGATGGCGACCTTTTCAAAATGTCGGAATTTTTCCTTTGTCTACTTATCATCCTCTACCTTCATACCAAATTTGATGTTTCTAGCTTACTCCAAACACCCTAAACAATATGATGAGTGAGTCAGTCAGTGAGTGAGTGAGTGAGTGAGTCAGTTAGCCTAAAATGTGCAATTCAGGGGTCCACAACTAGAACATAGTTTGAGATACGAATATGAAATTTTGTACATCTGCACATATTTACCATATCTCCTTAACGGCAAAAGCTCATATTCCTATCTTTAACATCTTTTTTCTTACGGGGCCCCCAAATCGTCGATTTTGCCATAAACTCTTGTTCCTGTATAACATGCTTCTGGCAGTGCTAACGTTTTCTGACGTGAAGAACTTGGCTCATGCACTGCCGTGCATGTTGATAGAACGAATTATATTCTGATGTTCTTTTATCATCCCCAGAAGCAACACAACCTGAAAGTATGCACCTAGTATGAATCCTTGCAGAGGATATCTCTCTGCTCCGACTTTCACACAACTTTCACATAAGCGAGGTGTAATTGCTCTAAATACAAACCTTGCAACATATGCATCCATTAAACTGCTGTCTACAGAGTATCAATATTTTAAAATAATGAGGGCAGTCTCAAAAACAAAATTCTATATCATCAGTCAGCGACATCAAAATGTATATTGACTCTATTCAAACTCACTCTATTCAAATATTCTCCACAGTTCTTAGAATCACCTGTCCAAAAAACTTTGGTCTCAGCTCTTACTCACCAATAATGAATAAAATTGTTCGTCGCTCATAGCAATGAAAGCGTTAAGCGCCTATGTCATCGTATCGACATGAATAAATTAGATTGACGTATTTACTAGAGGGAATCCGTGATTAGAATGAATCGAAGTACAACTTTATACTGTACAACGTATATAAAAACAGTATAATTTATATATTCTTGGTCACAGAATCATTGAACGACTGAGAATCGTTCCTTATCTTGTTGCAGTGTTTTAACTCATGATCTTAGAATCTTCCTGTTACACGTAGGAGAGGCCCATTTAACACAAGTATAAAAAAGGACACACACAATTCTGATACTGTCAGTACACACAACTCAAAGCAAATGTATAGTATATTGTACTTATTTGAAGTTATTTCGCACAAGCCAAGACCATGGACCCACAAAGGACTTATTTCACACTGAACCACACAGTCCTTAGGAAAACCCATACGTACGTAGATCATTTTAAAGTAAGGTATGAATGAATGAATTTTATTTATTTCCTTTAAGCATTTTTGGCACAGGACGGGATATGAGAGGAGAAAGGATTTGGGAAGGAATCGGCCCTGTCCTTATTCTAGGTACCATCCCAGCATTTGCCTAGTGTGACAGAGGGAAACCACGGAAAACCTCAGTCAGGATGGCCGGCACCGGGGTTTGAACTCCGGACCTTCCTATGGCGAAGCCAATGCTTTACCACAGAGCCATGCCCGCTCGGTCTTAAAGTAAGGTCTTACCATCAGCACTTGTATAATCTTTAAAGAATTGATGGTATTTCAATGGCGTTGCTACATCAGTCAGTGTATGGGAAACAGAAAGAAAGGCGGAACGGAAAGAAAGCTGACTTAAATTTGCATCTGCACAAGGCCCCTTATGCCCTTAACACGCGTTTCAAAATACATCGTTTAAAAAGCTACTTACCTGCAACATAGTGATTGCTGCTGAGATTTTCCTCTTAGATATAAATATTTTCCCCGTTTTTTTTTAAAAAAAAAAAACCGCGTTGAGTTTTCATTTTATGTTTCAGGACTCCGTGACCAAGAGGGCCCCAAAGACTTTAAAAATTACGGAAAACATTTTCACCATAAATGTTTAAAAAAACTTAACATGAGTCACTCCTATATATTTCATGGACCCTTTTGAACATGTTGAGAGGGGGCCCATCATAAAAGTTTTTGATGGAGCCCCCTTGTATTTTCCCGCTCCAGGGTCCATCAAAAACTTAATCCGACCCTGTATATATATTTTCTATATGGAAAACAACGGTGCTGTAAATTATTATTTAGTATCAAGTTATGGCATCATTTGAGATTTCAATTTAGCTGAATACTTCAAGCTGTTTCGTGTTCTAATTTTGATGACGTTGAGTTTTTTGTAGCTAATTTTACAACACCAAACAAAAGACATGAGTGGCTTATCAAGAAATAACTGAAAATATTAGCAAAATTATAAAGCAGAGTGGGAAATCAGGAGCCTTTCAAGGGTTGAATTACGAAAAATGTGAAAGGCTGTTTTCGCAACATCATGGCTGGCAACGCTGGTCTGGGATTAGCTGAATGTATTGCCGGTACTCGACGTGTTATAATCTTCCGTTCCGTTACTCCCGTATGCGAGGAGTGCGTGAAGTGTTCCTTTCTGTACATACACCGCTACTTGATACGAGGTGGAGGGTCCACTAAAAAATTCACCATCCAGGGCCCACCGGGAAATTTTCCTGCTTCCCGCCTGGCCAGTATGGCTCTGACTAGACCGGTATGTGAAAAACAAAAATTAAGGAGACGTCACAACTCTGCAAAGAAAGCTGAAACTTTCATCACATGAAGAGTATGCTTTAAGAAATATTTTGCGAAGTTGCCAATGAAATCTCACCTTGGAACAAAATGATAGTCTTTTTTCAAGCTGGGTGGTGGACTGAAATTTCTTTAAACTACCATTAACGCAAGAGGCTTCGTTATGTCCTATTTTCAACAAGTTTGATTATTTGTAATTTCCTATGTTAAATTTAATTTGCTGCTAAATTTAATTCATTTCTCCACGCTGTTTCTGTATGTGATAAACTCCAGCGGCTGGTAACTTGACCGCGCAATGAAGTTTTTTCTTAACTTCGTGCCACTTTTACGCATAAACCATAATATTGCTCTCGTATCTTTTACTTACATTGTTAGAATTTCCATAAAAAAAAATGTATGGACTTTTGATTTGGTACGTCATGGTAATATTGTGAAGGATCTGTTAATTAAAATCCACAAACACCCATGTCTCTGGTGGGATTCGAGTCGGTGGCTTAATGCCTCAGACCACACGGCCTTGGTCGGCAGTATTTTCGTCAAAGTCGAGAATCTCAGGTTGGGTACTGACGGATTTATGTTGCACTTTCTATTATGATAAGTATAGTACTTTATCATAGCCACGAGGTGCACCTGACCCTGATAAAATTTCCCTATTTGCGATAAAATTTGTGCAATCATACTCAAGTATCAGCTACGTCAACTATTCAACCTTCATAAATAAGAAAGTTATTTTTTTTACTTACAAACAAATAATTGGTCCTTTATCTAGTAGTCTATATTTACAGGTACAGCACAAAGGAAGCTGCAACAATATCAAAGGTCAAGGTAAATGAATACCAGTAAACTAATAACTAAATAACAACAACCTCCAATCGAAAAATAATATAAAAAAAAACAGGTTTGATAACCAGGAACTAGGCCAATGAAAATATCCCCCACTCTCCATTCTAACAAGAATGAATAAAACAGGTCCCATGTCTCCCTGACTTGATGCCGACATTCCCGGAAGATAGCCTATCCCGGTTCCGGAGAGATCGTTATTGTGTTCAAGGTACCCATCAGGTACGCGAACCGGATCCGGAACTAATACAGTTAAGAGGTTGGGGTGGATGGAGCGTCCCAAATAAAAAAAAAATATATTCAACCTTGAACTAGCCCATCAAACTTTCCTGAGAAGTGGAAAAACAGCAAATATAACACATATCCCTAAACCAAATGTTAGAAATAATGATATTACGAATTACCGACCAATAGCTATAATATCACTTCTGCGAAAATATTTAAGTCAGTACTACACAAACGCATTTTTATGCACATTTACCCTACGCTTCCAATGCTACCGCATGCCTTTACACCCAAAAAATCAACGATCACTTACCTTGCAGAATTTACGCATTTTCAGCTTCATACATTCAAATGAAAAATCAAGTAATACAATATACACTAATTTTTTTGAAAGAATTTGATAAAAGCGACCATGACATCTTATTAAGTAAATTAAACTCTTTTACCTTCGTAAACAACCTTCAGGATATTTTGGTTTCATATTTAAAAAACGGATATACTCTGTTAATTATGAAGGAGTTTTATCTGAGGATTCTACAGCCAATTCTGGAGTCCTCCAAGAATCTAATATCAGACTGCTTTTGTTCCCAATATTTATAAATGATCTTCCCTCTGTGTTAATAAATTCCCAAAACTACTCTTTGCTGATGATTTGAAAATATTCCAGAAAATTGCCTCATACTTAGACACTCAACTATTACGGCAAGACATCCATTCACTAGAATTAGAGGAATGGTGTAATTCAAATAGACGTGTCCAGAAGTGCAAAGTGATTACTTATACAAGAACCAAAAATTACTTCACAGCTGACTATTACTAATTCGGCACCATTCGAGTGTGTCAACTGTGTAAGTGACATAAATGTGACTACTCACGCCACATTCTCATTTAATGACAAAAAGAATTACAATAAGGCAAACAGGAACCTAGGTTTCATCATAAAACTAACTATCGAAATCGCAAGTATTAGAGTACTCAAAATTCTCTACAATGCATATTTGCGCTCTAAACTAGAATATGCGAATATAATATGGTCTCCTACTACGCAGTAAAACATTACATCACATTAAAGTGGTATAATCCAGATTTTTGCGTTACCTAACTTTCAAGCAATCCGGTTTTTATCCCAAATTCGAACCGTAATTGAATTTAGTTTACAATTAATCATTAGAAACATTGGATCAAAGAAGGAAAAAGCACCAAATAATCTTCCTACATCAACTATTGCATTACAAAATTGCATAAGCCTCCCTCCTATCTGAAATTACCCTCCATGGAGACCGCACAATACATTATTTCATCTCTCAACAGCAAAATCAAACATTTCCGAGTTGTCAGCTATTAGAAGAATGTGTAATGTATATAATACTTCTTTAGACATATTTCATATGAAGGAAAACAAATTTAGAAAAGTTTCCTGCAATGTATTACAACAGTGATGTTATATTGTGAAGTCAGTGAAAAAATATGAACACTGTTAATAGGACATGTACCTGTTGTGTTCTGAAATAAATAAATAAGATGTTATAGGAGGAAACCTTCTTCCTAAACATGTTCTCGCACATCATGTAAAAGGATATATGATCTATTTCATTCAATTTTAGCCACTTGATTTCGTTCAATACTAAAGAAAGTAGAAATGTAAAATCCAAATGTTACTATCCAAATCCCTCACTGGTAAATTGCGCTATCTGTTTATTGTTCCAATGTATTCTTGCTATTGGTAGTTGACAACTAACTAGTCGATCCGCCTTGGATGGAAATAATTTTATCGCAGCTTAATAACACTTCTAATATCATAAGTGAACTTTCCAATTGACTTGAATAATTCACTTGAAACAGTCCATTCGATTCCCAGACTTCTGAATGCTGTAATGTATTCTGTGTTGTTGCTAAGTATATTAAATCCTTCTATCTTTCCTTGTCCTGCACATGCATTTACAATGCCATAGCCTGACCAGCGATGAAACCTTATTACAGCTTATGCTACTGCTGAACCAATTGCTGAGACAATTTGACCAATATCACCTACTTTCAGTTGGTTTCTAATACATTTCACAACGTAGGAGAAGCTGTTGTAACATGGAACACTTTTTACATTTTTCAAATTATAGTTTTTAGGACATTTATTTTTTGTATTCCATATCTGTGCTCTTAAACTTTAACCAACAAATTAACACACATCTAGAGGCGTTTATTATGTTTCCTTGAGTGCTTAAAACTATTTTTTATCATTTCTTAGTTATTTTGTAAGTTCTTTCATAATAATATGAAAATACTAGTTCCATAAACTGTCACACACATTTACACTTTACAAACAGAGAACTTAATAAAACATTTCTCATAATACTTATTTGTGAATTATTTTGATTGCCCTATTATACGTGTATGCTTCAAGGTGCAAAAGGCTGTGTTCCAAGGTACACGAGCCTTTCTACCATGGAACATTTTGCTGGAAATGTTTAAAAAATAAAATCACCGTGAAAGAAAGCAAGCAGAAGCCAAATAATAAGCAGTTTAATGTTCTGGTTATGTTTTCTTGTTGCCCTGTGCTCCTTATTTTTCTTCAGTCTTTCTAGGTACATGTTCCAAGGTACAACAAGTGTGTCTGATTCATGGTACACTTCGCATTAAAAAATTGCAACTCTCAACGCGGTGCATCTAGGCCACCCAATGGCACCTTCTTTTCCCATAATCGTGTCTATTAAAAAGGTCCCTCTTGCTCCTTCCTTCCTCTCTCCCACATAACTAAAACAAGCAAAGCAAACAACATGAGCACATTTTTCCCAAATATACATGAATTAGTATAGATGAAATGAAAGAAAAAGCGATATGAAACGGTACGCATAAGATGATGCAGGGAGTAATTTAAACACACACAATGAAAAATTGAAGCAGACGAATGTCTGTTAAACAGACAGAGAAATAAGAGAGAGAAAGAGAAGAAGAAGAAAAGAGAGAGAGAGAACAGATAAAAACGTGGAATGTAAACGTAGTAAAAAAATAACAAAAAATAGGATTTTATATTTGTTCAGAGCAATTTGGATATATAGACGGGTGGTTGTAAAATTCATTAAGTCACTTTCAAAATGGCGACCAAAGTTGGTGGTCAGATTAAATACTCATGATTTTCAGTGGAACTGGAGAGTTCTGAGACACATCTAGCATAATGTCAAAAGGTTAACACACATGCTTTGGGTGCGCGTGGTTCGATTGCAAATTCTGTGAGGTTCATTGAACGTTTTGATTCGGAACACATTGTAACAAACCCAATAGGTAGCGTAGGTCATACCTTCTGTTCCAGACCACTAATACAAATCGGACATAAAAAGAAAATGTATGAATTATAATTTTATGCTAAATTTCTACCAGAAAGAGCCAAGATTACAAACCCAAACAGTATCAAAATGAAATGTTGCAAAAGTTAAAAAGAAAAATTGGCGTGTTCCTTATGGGTATAGCAGACCTTACATGTTCCACATTTCAAAGGTGAATAAAACACATTTAATAATATGTTGATAATTAGAGGATGGAAACTAGTTTTGTGCCAAACTAATACAAAAGAAATGAAGATTATGAAATGATCGAAAAGGGGGACCATTTCTTACTCATATCTGAAAATTTGTCTGTTCCAAATATAGCACTCTCGATTCCACCTATTGCAAATATAACGTTCTAATAATTACAACACTAATGAACTAGTGTTTATAACAATTCGCACAGACAGAATAAACACGTCAGAGCTGAAACGGATCATCGCGTCACTGGGTCTAGGGTTTGGACACGTTCTGACCCTGTGACCCGATTTAGACCCAATAGCCCAGAATGACAAAGGAGATATTTTAATTATTTCCATGCGTTTGAACATTGTTTCTTTCATGGGTCACCAGGACCGGAGATGTTGCCCCCAGAGCACGGAGAATACGAAGCCGAAATTTCAAGTTAATTAAATTTTTTAGACCGTGTCAATCGAGTTACCGGGTCATTCGGGTCAAGTTTTGAACCGGGTCACTTACGTTTAGGTCAGGCCCAATTATTGGGACATCCAAAGTGGCCCGGTTTTCAGGTAACAGAAAAAAGATAATGATGAATAGAGAGAAAGATAAAGAAGCGAACACATGATAAGAAAATGTCAAGAAAGAGAGGGGGAAAGAAAGACCAATGAAGATTATTAAAACTACATTTTCATTTTGCTAAAGAACACACATACTGTTTACTCTGATTCTCGCCAGTGATGCGTCATAAATTCTCCACCCGGAGATAAATCTCCGTATGCAGCCTTCATTTTATGCGAGAAAAACGCTAGCTATTTGGAAATCAAACCCAGGTCTCCATGATGAAAATCTGATACGTTAGCTACTACTTGATAGGTTATGCTGCCTAAATGCTGCTTAACAAATGGTATAATGTTTTCTTCTAAGAATAATAGCATGTGAAGTGGATACTCAGATCAATGACATGTTCTTAATTGTCCTGTCAACTCCAATAGTCTTTATTTGCCTTTGCCAACGAACATTCGTAAATCGTCTTCTCTATCGTGACACAGGTGTTTGCTTCCACATTCTTAAGGATTCTCCGTATAATATGAGAAGTCACTATTCGATTCTTCACGATCGTTTTGTAAAAGAAAGCTTGGCTTGAACAGGGTTTGAACCTATGTTGGCTAGCTTTAGTACTGAAAAGTAGAGCAAATTACTCCTGCACCATTCTGCCAAATTAAAACATAAGCCAAATATTACTAAGTTTAGAGCTGACCTTTGGAAACAACCGGCTGCTTCCTGTAAATTGTTTACACCAAAGTGCATGTCGAAATTCATTTTTTCGACGGCTTATACACAAATTAGTACTCAATAATATCCGAAATAACAAAAAATACAGGAAAAATGAAAGAGACAAGAACATCTTATGCAGTAAATTCGCCGCGAAAGTTCAAAAGGTACGTTTATAATAATAATAATAATAATAATAATTATTATTATTATTATTATTATTATTATCACAGTCAAACGTCCGGTAACGGACAGTTTTAAGTTACCAGTAGAATAGCATCGAATATTATGGAAAGAAAAACTCTCTCTCTCTCTCTCTCTCTCTAAATATTAAAAATCGACACTGACACCTTGATGTTTTCTTTCAAAGTAAAAACCTCTCTGTAGTAAACGAGGCCAACATGTGGTGGTTCTTTGTAAAGGTTTCTGATTAAAATATTTTAAGATGTAAGTCATTTACTTATTACAAAGACAAATGAAGACTTCGACTCCCCCCCCCC
>JAGDQP010066234.1:0-11308 GCA_022664845.1 Lepisma saccharinum | reverse complement strand
ATAATGTAGTTTTCATATTTTTCATTGATCTTTCTCTGTTCCTCTCTTTCTTGATGTATTGTTATCGTGTCTTCGCTGCTTCTTTCTCTTCTTTTACCTCTGCCTTTCTCTATTCATGTTTATTTCTTCTCTTAATTTACACACACTCTCTCTGTTTGTGCGTATTCCACAGCCAAATCCGGGCCACTTTCGATGACCCGGTGATAATGACTGACCCAAACATGAGTGACCCGGTAACCCGATTGACCCCGGTGGTAATTAAACTGAAAACTTGCATTTCTGATTGAGCTTTAGAAGAGCACAATGTCTTAAAATCGATTCAGATGTCATTTAGAATATGTCAATGAGAACTATTTTCTGTTATGGCACGCAGGGCAAATTGTCAAACATGCTGACATCGTGGATCCAAAATAAAAAACTGTTAGCATTACTCCATCAAATTCCAAATGTTGGGCTAATGCCAACAGTTACACTTTAAAAACATTTGTTTGTTGTAAAAATTTACTGATGAGGTTTTCATCATTATTTCCAACGTTAGGAAAACATTGAAGATCCTTCGAAGTTCTGGTCATTAAATAATATTTCCATGTATTCCAGGAATTTCTTCTCTTTCATTTTACTTGTATGATCACATTATTAGAACTATTTTGTTTCATTACAATTTCTCCAAGCGCCCGTGGCCGCTTCCTATCCATACACAGTTCTAGGCTACCATAAAGACAGAAATGTTACTACCAAAAGCCACTAGGGTTTCTGTAGCAAGTCTCATTTTTTAAAAAAAGTTTTCTTCTCTTGCTTTACGGACTTCTCTTTTTTACATATATTTTATAATTCAAATATTTTTACTTTCTGTGCTGTTTTTTCATTAAATACAATTATCTTGTCAAAATGTGTATTTTTATGAATGTTTTACGCCTACGTATGAAACAAATGCCAATTCCAGATCATAATGTCCAAATAAAAATGTCCAAAACAAAAATGTCCTAAGGAAAATATGTCCAAAGCAAAAATGTCAAAAACAAATATGTGGAAAATCAAAAATGTCCAAAGTAAAAAATGTTTAAAGCAAAAAATTGCCAACATCAGAATGTCGAAAGCAAAAATGTCCAAAGACAAAAATGGTCGAAGCAAATATGTCCAAAGTAAAATATGGGCAAACCAAAAATGTCCTAAGCAAAAATGCCTAAATTGAAAAATGTCCAAACTGTAAAATGTTCAAAACAGAGTTGTGTAAAGTGTCCAACGTAAAACCTTCTACACTTCTAAATCTTGAAGGCGTAAAACGTCCAAAAGAGAAATATCCAATGTTCAAATTAATAATGACCAAAACACAAAAATGTATACAAAAGTATAAATAAAACTGAAAGTTTATTATTGGCTGTCTGTATTATGTATTTTACTTCTGTATGTGTCCATTGATTTTCACCAAACTTTGAATACGTGTTCCCTATGTACTGTTGCCAGGTCATAGAGATATTTCGGGTTCGGTGTTGCACCTAGTTGTCAGTGTGGGACACCTTTCTCAAAAGTATTTTCCCAAATTTTTTCTATACCGTTGGTCTTACCAGTAACAAACTTGGTATAAGCTTTATTCGACACAATAGAATAATATTGGCGGTTTTCCAATCCCCAAGCATCCAAATTGTCAGAATTACAAGCATATTTTAAAATTTAATTTATACAAATGTCTTTATAATAATCTACAGAGTAACTGGAAAGTCCCTTTACACTGTAATTAATTTGGAAACGAATTCATTTGTCGCGAAGAGGCTTACAACTGTTGCTAAAAGAAGACATTAACACGCTAAATGTATTGCAGAGTTAGGAATTTGTAAGAAAATAAAGAATAAATACATAACTGCTTACATTGTTTCTTTCAGAGGCGTGACGAAGGGATATTACCCCCCCAGACTGAGTCAATCACCCCTCCAATTAAAACGAACACGTTTTATTACAACAAGGCTTGTTCATTGTTCTATTAGAATTACAGCCTGCGTAGTGAAGCGAGCAAGTAACCTTGTTGAAAAGTTTAAGTGTATGTCAGTTGCAATTAGTAAACATTTTCCTTGTGATACCTATTTAAAATTTCGTTTCTGAAATTGCAACATTATGCAGAGGTGACTAGTGATTGCGCAGAAAACAAAGTTTGCAGGATAACTCGATGTAACATTTTTTTTGAAGGAACAGGACTTTCTAAATGCACTGTGCACCTGTATGTATGGGTGATAGAGAGAATATTAGTACACTAAAAACTCGTTAATCCGGAATGTTTTTGGAAAAGAAACTAAAAGTAATTTTTGATCAGTTTGAAAATACATCGTTTACAAGGGAGTGCGTCGAATTCATTCTCGGCAGCGTAAATGTGTAGTGTTGTATTGTATTTGCTTTCAGTTTCTTAAAATAAATTTTGTCATTTGTAAAATAAACCATTTTGCTACTGTATTTGCAAGCGTTTACAACGTAAAAAATAAAAATCTTTCATCGCGTTTATTCTGGCTTTTGTTCATGCGGGACGGGTTCGGTCCCATCAAGTCCAGATAAACGAGGTTTAAATTTATGGCAAAAATGAATGCATAAGGTGGGAGACATAATGCATGATTTTTCATTTGTAGATACGGTAGTGTCAATATAATGCAGATACTTCTCTCATTCCTTTCTATGTCCTACCTCTTTCAATGTTTTTTTTTCCTGAGCCTTTGAGGCCTCTCCCCCCATCCTCTTTCTTTCACATCCTCTCAAGATTTAAAATACCCCCAGAGCATTTTACCTTAAAGAAACACTGACAACATAATTTCAGTCATTGTAAAGGGACTTTCCGGCAACCCTGAACACGCTTTCACATCGACATAACACTAAGTTTTGTATACGTCTGCATTAGGTACTGAGTCAGGTAATAGAAGAGCTCCGGGCGCTGCAGATATCGGTGATGCGAACGAATTTGAAAATTTTAATGTTCATAATTTCTCTAACCTGTTGTCAATATCCGAACCAAAATTGATGTATAGCTACTGGAACAGGGCATAGGAAAAGTCCCGGCTCCGCAGGTGTCAGTTGTCCCAACCAATTTCAAAAATATATTTCAAATTACTTTCATACCATTGGAAATATGTTCACCACAATTCTTTAGCTAGTAGGACAGGTCATATAGGTACTTACTCTACGACTAGGACACTACAACACTGACATTGCCGGTACTGAAACACATCTTTGATCTGGCCCAGTACTTACGGAACATGCATGTAAAATTTGGTTTAAATTAATGAAGACATATTTTGAGAAACTGTTTTAATTAGTTGGCAACACTAACAACTCTGTTAACTTAAAACACCTTTATGACCTGCTCCTGAACCCAAGGAACACGTATGCAAAATTTGAGTGAAATCAATGCACGCATGTAGATTTATAGATAAGGACAGACACAGACAGACATTGTTTCTGTTTTATAATTAAGCTAGCTGATTTGCCCGCCCGTTGGTGAATAAGATATGGTCGGAACAATCATCGGGACTGTCAACAATACTCGCTCCCCCGTGGCGGGCTGCGCCCCTAATTTGGGGAATTTTGCAGGACTGCGCCCCCTTTATCGTAACCAGAGTATCAGGGGAGCTACGCCCCCATGGTGCAGATCTGCTCCATAGTAAAGTTTTGTTGATTTTCCCGCCCGTTGGTCCGGAGTGAATTAAATATGTTGACAACAATCATCGGGAATGTCACCAATACTAGATTACCCGTGGGGGGTGCGCCCCAACTTGAGGAGTCTTGGAGGCTGCGCCCCCATTATCGTAACCAGACTCTTCAAGGAGACTGCACCTCCATGGTGCAGATCTGTCCCATGTCCCAGGGGGCTGCGCCTTCATAGGGGAGTTTTGCCCCATTTACTGTAACCTACTCGTGAAGGTACACCTTCATACCAAATTTAGTTCCTCTAAATGCATTTTTGGGCGGCCATTTTGGATTAAGATTACTTTTTTTTACGTTTACTTATATTATCGTGAACTACTCGTATGGTACATCTTCACACAAAATTTCATTCCTCTAGTTCGAACGGTAAGGAAAATGGTTTTGGGGCGGCCATTTGAATTCAAGATGATGACTTTTCAAAATGTTGTAATATTTTCTTAAATTACTCGTGATGATACACCTTCATGCCAAATTTTGTATCTCTAGCTTAAACGGCGTGGAAAATGTTTTTGGTGGCCATTTTGAATCCAAGATGGCGACTGATATGATTCCAGTGTCTGATCGTGTGCGAAATCATTCCAATCGATCAAGCCGTTCTGGCGTGATGATGACACAAACATACTAACATTCATTTTTATAAAGAGAGATAAAGAAGATTTCTGTTAGGGCAATGCTCGGATTTTTTACTTGAACGCATCTTCATTTGGGTGTTTTCGGTTTGTTTGTATTGAGCATTTTACATTATGTATAATTTTACTTTGGCCATTTTTACTTAGGACATTTGTATTGCAACGTATTTCCATTTGGACATTCGTCAGTTTACACTTTTGTTTTAAACATCTTTGTATTGGACATTTTGGCATCTGGACATTTTTCTACTTTGTACATAAAAATATTTGCCATTTTTAATTTTGGTCATTTTCGTTTTAAACATTTTTTATTTCGGCATTTTTTGTTTTGGACATTTTTGACTTTGGACATTTTGCTTCGGACATTATGATTGCGCACCCAGCTGCCCAACTGACTGTTTAAGGTTAGTCTGTCAAATTTTGGCGTACGTTTGATAAATAATTCTCCTTTGTTGACCAATATTTCCAGTTCCACCAAAGATATCAAGGTCACAATAGTCTCAAAATGAAGCTCATAGTACTGGCTTTTCACTTGAAGGGTTATCACCAACATCTAAGGTACTGAGAAAAGAAAAAGAGTACTACTGTTGGCATTACCCCAGATGGGGTAATGAAAACATTTAAACCTTGCTCTGGTTCTATTTTTGTTTCAGGCAATATATACTCACATTAGATATTCACTCCTACACACATACAGGGTGTCCGGAAAGTCCTGCACCAAACTGAAAACACTGATGGGGGTGGGACTAGGGAGGAACAAATGTTTGTGTACAATGTAGGCCCTAATTGTAGACTTTCTAGACGTTTGTACATCTGTACTGCAAAGTTGATACAACAAAGGAGAGGACAAATAAACGGAAATTGAAACAAAACTTAACAGTAACATTTTGGGATTGGGGTTTATTTTATCTACTTGTTCCAAAAAACAAGGAGAACAGGTTTTACCTACTGTATCATTTACAGGTATTGCTGAAAAGTGCATCCCTGGATATCGATTCGCAAACAAATGTGTAAACAGTTAATAAGGAACGCGCGCACTTGTCCAAACAAATTGGCTGCATTGTCTCTAATTATTCCGGCTGCGACTGCTATTCTGGCCACCAATTCTTCGTCACCTTCGAGTTCCATCCCATCGCAAACTAGTTCCTTCATGTATCCCCCACGGGAAGAAATCGATAGAGGTAAAGTCAGGGGAACGAAGAGGCCAAGAAACAGGTCCTCCTCTCCCAATCCATCTGTCTGGAAACATGACATCCAGTAAGTCTTGAAATGCCCGTAGCTAGCTAGTGCACTGGTGCGTCGTCATGCTGAAACCACATGTGCGTTATTGCCAGCTTTACTCGAAATTTCAATTGCTCGCAGAGGCGTAATGATTGGGTTCCGGACACGGGTTTCCTATCTCAAATTGCTCCCCAGTACCATCTCCATGAGTGGTTTCAGTTTAGTGCAGGACTTTCCGGACACCCTATATGTCTAACTAAAAATCTACTTTTTACCAGGATATTTTACTTTTCTAAAGTGGGGTACGTACACAACAGAGAAAATTAGCGAAATTTGGATGTATTGTGGCCATTACCCCATCTTGCAATATTATTATTGTTAGTAGTAGCTGTTGTTGTTGTAGTAGTTACAGTAATAATAATAATAGAAGCAGAAGAAGGAGGAGATGAAAATATAGGAAAAAGTTTTACAAGACATAATTGTAAGTCAAAAGCTTAAAAAAGAGAGAGAGAGAGAAAAAAAGAAAATGTATTAACATTACATTATGGGCGATGTCCTGGTACAGTTAAGCTATTTGAAGAATGCCAAAATACATAGAGAATCTTTGGAAACATTTCTCTTGAGAAGGAAAGAATCAGTTTGATGTTGAAAAAAACGGACAAATTCTCAATGTACTTGGAATTGATCCTGTTAATTTTTGTTTACTCAACAGTATTTGATTTCTTTTTACAATACATTAATAAATAAAGAATTTATTCAATCTCCAATTTTTAAAATAAATTAATTGGCAGCTTATTTTAATATTCATTTTAAAATTCCACTAAAAGTTTCCAAAACTTGATGTACATTCTAGAACTGTTTAAGCCTGAACGGAATCATGGAAGAACCTATTGATTCAGACCGAGACGGAAAGACCACTTATAACGCGAAGTCTGAGTAAAATTAATTTTTCAGATCTTGCCTTGACAAGTACCTCTGACACCCACTTAATTACGTCAAGTTCTCTTTGCATTTTGTAAGTCTCAGGACATAAAAAACACAAATATTTACCGGGAACTATCTATAAACCTCATGATAATTCAATAGACACTGAATCACATCACAAAATTAAGACTTATTCAGCACGACCAGAGAAGTAGTCTCCATTCACATATACGTATGTACGCACGTCTTTTTTCCAAGAAGTTTGTACCCTGAACGACAGATGACTCTGACCTGAATAGTTTATTTTCTTGAACATTCTGATAAATCCAACCTTCTGATTGGTTCGTACTGACATACTTCAGCTAACAGGAGATGGGTCTTTAAGAAAATAAGCTATTGAACTCAGAGGCATCTACTGGAAAGATAAGAAAGTTATTGGCATTTAGAACAAAATGCGTTTAAAAATATAGGTTACTTCTCTGTGGTATAACATCATGCTACTATTGTCTACTACAACGAAAAAGCTTCTGTCAATGGTACACCTGTCCACAAGATATCAGGACCACTATCGCATAATTTGATATGGTCATGTGATTTAAGATAAACTACGCTTGAAAGCATGTAGTGTTTTTTTCTTTAAAATTTTAATTCGTCTTACACATTCGTTAATATAAACAGTTGCATTAAAAATAATCTCCTTTTAAACACTTATGAAAAGAAGATCTGGTAAAGACAGTGGGTTTTTGAATATACTTCTTGATCACGTTAGTTTCTAGCACAGAGCAGAAAGTGCATTCATCAGTCTTCATTTCTCAACTCCCTTTACATACTCGTAAAAGCCCAACCTCATTTATGGCGCACGAAAAGACTGAGAAAACTTCGTTACTAGCGCAATAGGTAGGACAGATGAAAACTTAACTGTGATTGGCTCTGCGAAATCAAAAACACCAATCCCGAAGCCTTTATTTCGCGGACGAGTGTAGTAGGACGGATAAGATCACGTGATACCGTCCAGAAATGCTATTGGCGGGAACTTTCTTAATTCTCATTGGTTGTTGTGTAAATGACGTCCTTCTTTTGCGATAATAGTCGTAAATTTCACGCGAAATGTTTATAAACAAACTTAAAATAATTTATATTCTGTATCGTTCTGCTGATCTTATTTATTGTTTAGAAATAGATTGTTCATTATTTGATTTTCATTTTGTTAAGCTTTCACTGACTTTTCTCTTTATTTTCGCCACCTTGCGAAATAATTATCTTCTATACACTACGAACAATTATGTTTATTAAGGGAAGCCTAATCATTGGATAGTGTTCCTGTTCACTGTTTACAAACATTTCGTTTTTCTTATTTAATTTATTTTCCATAGTTAATATCCATGTGTATATATTGTTGAAGCTATCTCTCGAAGACCAAGTTCGTTAGCTACGCGTTCGGAAGGTCCTAAGATCGATCCCAACGACCAGTCATTCGGGCATTTCCTCAGTCACATTAGGCTAATGTCGCGATGGTACGTTGAAACTAGGCCCTGACCAACTTCTTCCCATATCCTCTATCCTGGCCTCAGGCAAAGACGCCTAAAGGACATGAATAAGTTTAAAATATCAAATTCCCTCTGATAAAGCTTTATTTTCTTTGATTGTGAGCTGTTTGTAGTTGAGATTTTTGGATTCATGGCGCTCTGGTTTCAAAAATCACGTGACTGACAACATCATAGTTTTCTTCGAATATCAAATAAACTTCACAACTTTCGCTTTCACAATATGTAGACTTGTCAGACTTCTCAAGCTCAAAACTGGGACACTTCACACAATATGTCAAACAACACAAATACACGTTAAAAATAATTCAAGTAGTATTGCATTATATAGTTACGACAATGAAGAATATTGCATGAAACCTAACCTGAGTTTTGGTGTGTTATCCGTCCGCACAATAACGACATAATACGCGTATAGTAAAGGAAAATTTAAAATTACACTAAATTTTTACTATTAGATGGCTCTGTCGGTACTTTTGAAATTATCATACTTTTACTTAGTATTTATTTAGCTATTTTCTGTGTAATTTCAGATACAATACCAGCACTTATTACCAGCTACTTAATTATGATACGAAAGTACCTCTTTAATTATATTATTTAACACTGTGATGATTTTTGAAGAAGCTTTCATGAAACTATTTCAAGTTCTTTTCAGATATAAAAGCTTACACACAGAAAAATTAGATTCATTATAATCAGCTTTATTTAAAGTACAATTTATAAAGCATTACATTTTTACCTGAACAATGCGGAAAACGTAAAAAAATAAGTAAAACATTTTCTACTCTTGGTTCCGGTATCGCATGACCGGATGTGTAAGAAACTGCCGTAATTCCAAATAAACTGTCACTTCCACCAATTCAATCTTTTCTAGAACATTCCATCCACTAGCAAACGCTTTATAAACACTTTATAACAGTTCACGTAATCTTGGGAAAAATCTCCGTCGGGTTTACCAGGTGTGTAAATATGAAACTAGAATTTGTGCATAGATGGCGTTAGCTATCACTGTGATTACCGTAAAACTGCGTCCTTGGCGCCACTTGCTTGTTTTGACTGCTGATAACTGTACACCCTCCCACACAGCAAAACCTGTCAAGGAAACGATTGCGACGTTTGGCTGGGAAATCCTTCCGCATGCGGCTTACTCACCAGACTTGGCGACTTCCGATTTTCACTTATTTGCATCCATGGGACACGCACTTGCTGACCAGCGCTTCACATCTTACGGAAATGGCTTGATGACTGGTCTGCAGCACAAGAGGCACAGTGTTTTTTGGTCTAGCATCCACATATTGCCGGAACGATGGCAGAAATGTATCGCTAGCGATGGCCAATACTTCGAATAAAATAGTTCTTAGCATTATCATCCAATCACTGTGTCTTTTCTGTACATAAATTCCGGTTTCATATTTACGCACCTGGTATATTTTCCTTCGTTACAAAGTTGATTATATTTGTTGGGCAACGAAACTAGGTACAATCTTTTCACTCATCGTACTAAAGAAACGAATATAAGGTGACCAGCATAACGTGGTCAAGGTCAAGGTCGAATACATTGTCTCAATTGTAGGGATGTTCGGAATTCCGAAATTTCGGGAAGACGGAATTTCGAAAGTTGAAATTTTGGAGTGTCGGGATTCCGAAAATATCCGTAATCGAAGAAATTCCGAATTGACTTCGTACTCCAGAATACCACTTACTACTCTGTTGTGTCAGTCATGTACGTTCGTTCGTTCTATAGGGGAGGCGGAAAGCTCGGCTTACAGAAGAAAATATTCGATTTGTTCTCGTAGTTACAGTGTAGCAAACAGTATCCGTGTAAGAACTTCTATGTTTATGTACCTTGAATAAACATTAAAAAAAAAAGTGCATTAAAAAAGGTCAGAGTCGCAAACTTTTAACTTTTACTCACGAACAGATTAAAAGTTATTTCAGATGAGCGATTTATTTATACCAACTGGAGCAAGAATCGTTCATTCTGGCATTGATCTATCTCTCGCATAAGACATTCGTTTGTCTCTCTCTGTCACCTGCACTCCCCACAACATTTTCATTTCTAACGGAGCGAAGAACATCTTATTGTGGATAACAAGGATTCCCTCTCGCAGAGTTGGGAAAAATCACCGTATCTCCATAATGACATTCAAATACGTACGCGTATTCAGTTTTTCTGGACAGAGAAATTCCGTTAATAGAAAATAAAACAAGTACGAACCCAAGAATGACATTTATTTATTTGCTTCAGTTCGACTGCAAATCCTAATTTCTTTCCAGGTGCAATATTTATTACGCCGAGAAATTTTGTTTCAGCTGTGAAGCAAAATTATTCATTGACTTGACTATGGTCTAAAGATCCTCTTCACAGGTCTTAACACTAAGTCACTCACACGTACGCATTATTTATTACAAAATACGCAACAACAGACGTTTTGCTCGCACTTTGACATGACAGAAAGTCCTAATAATATTCCGACGAGGTTAATCATACGTTCGTGTTCCACTATATGCCAATCACTGACCGGTCACTATCACAATAAGGATTGCTATTTGATGCAAACACACTTACCATGTTCGTGAGTTTAACTCCGAGATTCCACCAAGAAGACAAATTGTAGAATTCATCTGTAGTCATCGCAACACAGCACTGTGCAGTAGCAGATCGGTCTGGACTTTAAATATTGTTCCAACTCGTTCCAAAAGTGTTCGAAGTGATCGGATAAACGGAGTGGTTGGGACAATCAAGACCATTCCATTGGAGCTGAAACTTTGTGGCAAGGTCTTGTCCTCTTGATAACAAGAATAGTTCATCCTGTAGGTCTGCCGTAGTGTGGGAAGCACTACGTTACCAGGGACAAGCAGTTATTCAAGTCCATATCTGCCGAGTAAACCAACATAAGAACTCCTCCAGCACCAAATTTAACAAGGTGTAAAACAAACTCTGCTAACAGGCACTCTCCAGGTCGCATTCATGCCCCGACTAGAGAGACGTGAGTCTAGTCTCTGGCTTTATGATGCCGTTTTCCAGGTTAATGGTACATTTCATACGATCTTTGCACTATGCTAGACCTGACATCTAGTTGTTGTGGTGTTGGACTTGCGTGCCACCGCTCTTCTGTTAAAACCGTCTGGTAAATGGATTTCTTTTTGCACGGTACTAACACCCACAAATGTATTATCCAGATAGCACCAAAGTTTAAACCAAGTTTGTACTAGCCTTGCTTTCCCCTTGCAGTGCTAAAGTTACTGCATAAAGTTTGTTCAAATGTTGTAATAAATTTGGAATTACAAACTTTGCGCATCAAA
>JAGDQP010066233.1:0-11308 GCA_022664845.1 Lepisma saccharinum | reverse complement strand
TTCGTCTTTATTTCGATAGTTTAAGGTGATGCCTCTAATTTTCAAAATATCTTTGACTTTTCCAGTTGCAATTTTCTGTATATGATACGCATAATTCTTTGGACCTAAACCAATAAACAAATTCATATTCCAGCCATCAGGAATCTCATTAGTTAATTCGATAAGATACATCCCTGTTTCTAGAGGCTACTTCTCGTTTTTATTGTGGATATACATGATGGAATCCGTATCCACATACAAGAGTTTATCATACCCTACAGTATTCATTAATTCATACAACCGTAGGCGTGCCCATGATGTAATAAATGCGGCCAAACAAACATTCCAAATTGATAATGGTTTGTTTTCATTTTCCTTGTCCTTGTACTTCACAATTAAACTTTTTCTCCTACGGGTGTTACTTTCGAAACTTCGTAATTTGGATTAAACATGATATTCAAAAATGCTGCACTATCCTCGACAATTTTACTTTCAGGTAGGTCTGTGCGCTGTCCCCATTTGCCATACAGGGAATTCAAAAATAATTTAGCAATGTAACGCAGCCCCCGTTTTTTAAATGTTGTCGTACTTCATTTCAATATTTTCATGTTCTTCATAGTCTTTGATGTACTGCTGTTTTTGTTGTTCTGTTTTACACTCGGCAGGAAATCCACTGGCTTCCTGTTTGATTGTAAGGAAACTTTCTACATACTTCTCAAATAAGCCAGATTACATTTTAAATTCCCAGACTTCATGAATTTCTTTTGCTTCATATCCACGTTTTATACTTTCATGAAGTACTGGTGTGGCAAAAGTTCCCTGAATTCCCTTTCTTTTTCTGTATGGTAGCAGCCATTATTATTGGTTTCTTCCATACATGTTCTGCACAGACCAAAAAGTTATTTTGAATTACATGAAAAAGCCAATATTAGAAGTTTAAATTTCTTGGAAGAACAATAGTGCAATATACAAGTCCGTGTACTTTTCCCAGTTCTGGGAAATTATTCTTGTACACGTTGCATGCCTACAGGCAGCATTTTTCGAGCCATTAACTACGGATACAGGTTTGTTATATCTAGTTATTTTATTTCCTCTTTTTCACCGCATTTATACAAACTATGGAAGCATTCTGTCCTTCCTCCTTTAAATGCAAGCTTGAGAATCAACCCATCATAAAGATTTGCGCAGTGGGTCTTAATAAACTGTAGTATGTCCTTGTTTTTCTTGATTTATTTATCCCATTTGCATTCCCATATTTCGATAAATATTATGTTTTTGAGACTGCGTATATATTCTGCATTTTTCGCGGTACGATCATACCCTTGTTCAAGACTTTCTTCAAAATTTAATGAAGTATGGCGGAGACTAGGATAGCAATGTTGATTTTCATGATAAAAGCAACCAGTGAATTCTGCTATAGTTACTTCTCCTGTATTTTGATCTTTAAAATATCCATCTACTCTGCAGGGACCTACTTTTTGTTCTCCATTAGCACTATGTTTATTTTTTTATCCGTAGTATGTGCAAAATACTCTAGCCATTGCAAAGCCTTTTTACTTTCCTTGTCCCGGTGCTGGAATTCTAAAGGTAGTAAGATGCCTATACTATTTTGTTCCAGATATAATGTCCTAAACACACGGATAGCCAAATTGCAATAGTAGGACTACTTAGAAAACACTTCATTTCCCCTGTATTTTCCTCAATAATATTCGAAAATTTCACAACTGCCTGCGTTAACAATAATACGTCATTCTTACAGTAACTAATTAGTTCTTTTTGCTTATTGAATTTGTAATTGGGATCCTTCTTACATGAATCATGCCATGCCCTTAATGCTTTCGCATCATCTTCGGATTTATTTTCAATATCAAACCATTTCAGATCTGGAATGGGACCATCATAATTTTCATTTTGCTTTGTATTGAACATGTACGGAAACTCGCCTTTCTTTAAATTTGTATTAAGACCCAATGTCATTAGCAAATTACTTAATTTATTGTTCATATTATTCATCTCTAAAAACAATGCGTTCATTTAAGATGATTTGAACATTTTTTGGCCATTCATGATACATTGTAATTTTTTTCTATGAACTTGGTCTTCAATTAAGTTTCTTGTAGCCAGTATCATGTCGAAACAAGATCAGTTGTGGGATAAACATACTACCTTTTGAAATTTAGGCCTGGCAATTAATACATGCTTTATAAATTCTCCCATTGTCTTAAAGATAAAATCTCTACTATGCCCATTGTTTGCATCACCACAATTATCACACGGAACTTCTGCATTTGTTTCATTCCAACATTGGTTACAGCGATGCATTGCACAAACCAAGTTCACTTCATGCTCCTGCTCCCCCTTTTCATTAGCATCTAATAGCTGAGTTTCGCAGTCAAATATAATGGCAAGATATCATATTGTTGTTTCTTTAATGGCAGGCATGGTTAGGTAACGCGAATTTTTCACATAGGGAGCAGTATATTTCTTCACAAACATGCTTTTGTTTTCGGAGACGACGACGCATATTTACAAGCCTGTGACGAGTTACACATTCGTGTACATCCTGACATAAGGATCTATTACTTTTCTTTGATGGAACTTTATGATTAACCAAACAGTTCAACGAAGGAAATATTCTACGACAAGCATGGCATGGAAATCGGCCTTGTTCTTCTTTTGTAATGCCATGGTACTCTTGACAGTACGAACATTTATATTCACATTTATGATACATTGGGTTGACGTCGTACCCTTGTAAACAATATGGACAATATCGTTTTACTAATAGGTATTTTCTAATGGAGGGAATTACACTGTAGTGGTAATTTCGAAAGTCGATAAACAACTGTTTTGGAGCAGCAGTACCACTATATACTTTAATAATTTCTCTTGTTTCGGGGTTCTTCTCATACACTACAATTTGGTAATTTGTGCTGGAACATATGTACTTCACTTCGTACATCCTTACTTCGTACTTCTCTT
This sequence comes from Lepisma saccharinum, assembly GCA_022664845.1. Taxonomy (NCBI): domain Eukaryota; kingdom Metazoa; phylum Arthropoda; class Insecta; order Zygentoma; family Lepismatidae; genus Lepisma; species Lepisma saccharinum. The sequence goes on along the minus strand of JAGDQP010066233.1, from coordinate 8,347 downwards.
GACATCTTTTCAATGTCAACACCTGATTTAAGACATAACTCTTTTGAACTATCAATCGACATGTTTGGTTGTCTTTTTGTATTTTGCAAAGGTTGTGCTAGCGAACGATTCTCATCTGCACTTGCCTGGGCCAAAATCAAACTTTGTGGCAAACAATAAATATCATTTGGAACTTGAATCGTACCTGCCAAAAGAAACAAGATCTTATCCACAAATTTATTTGTACGCTTATTAAGTACTCCTCCCTGACGAAATCGAGGATCAATCCAATGGACTTTAATTTTCAATTCTCCCATCAAAAAACTCTAATTGGCATTGAGAATATTTTCTAACGTTTGTAAAATGACTTCGGGAGTAAGTTCATCTCTTAAACGACTGATGGTAATAGAGTTACTGCTATCGATCGTTAATCCGGCGTATGCATATTCTGGAATTCCTGATAGAATATGTCTTGTGGCAAACTCAAATAATTTATTTACATACTGTTCTGGGTCCACAACTGGTACTTGATCAGTTTTCGAAGGTTATTTTCCACCCATAACGACCAAAATGTGGAAATTTTCTCTGACTGCTGGATACAATTGTAAAATCTTGTGGCGGTTCATTTCCACTACCACACATTTTTATGTGTAGGCTTCCACGGTTTCCAAGCAGAAGGTGCAACTCTATTCTTTTTATTTAATTTTTTCAGAGTCTCTTGTTCTATATTATTTGGTGTAACATTACCAAACAATCGCTGAACAACAGGAGGAGCATTACTTGACGAGCCTGCTTCAACAATAATATTACGCTGCTGATCGTAAGCTTTAGCTGGAGGTGATTATGTCCGGTTAAAGGTCTTCTTTCTATTACTCTTTGAATTCAATGGCATACACAACTCCTCTGCTGAAGGCGGAGTACAAACATACACATTATCAAAATCTTGACTTGTATTTTCTTCATTTGGTTCTACTTGTCTGATTGTACGGTTGAATCCGTCATATTAAAAAAATAGAGACATCACATCAGAGTTTAAATCCCTTGATGCAATACTATTGTTATTATTTTGGTTGCAAGCCAAAACAGGCACCGTAGGTGGTCTTAGCATAGCACTCAGTGTTGGACTGACGCCACCAAGTAAATCAGGTAATGGTTCATTGGCATTTAGTATAATTTCAATTGAGGGAGTAGGCAAAGGTAACAGTTTTTCATTTCTTCTTGCATTTACTTCCTGTAAAAGATCTAATGATGTATTTATTGCACTAGTCATAGAACTAATGCTTTCTTCTTGTTGCATTGGAGGAAATGGAGGAGTAATAGCAGGAACATCAAATATTTCCAACACCCCGTTTTCATCAAATTCAATAATTGGCGGTCGCGGCTAAATATTATCATCAAACACATATGCAGGAGTTACCATATCACTATTACAAATATTCATATTACCCTGTACCCCATCATGCTGAAACTGACAATCATTTAGTGGAGGCATTACAGGTTGTACTTCACTTCCCCATTGTGCTTGAGGCTAATATTGCATAATGTTTCCATTATGAACATTTATATCAATATTCAATGCAAATGGTAAGGGAAGCATGCTTTCTAATTCCACCATCAAATGATAAGCATACTGAAAACCAAATAATTTAAAAAGAAAGGGAGACTCTTATCTGTCCAAATCAATTCCGCGTTGATACCATAATTCATGAAATCGATCTTGCAATAATTGAATTAACCGTTCAAATTTCCACGGAGCTGAATTATACAATGCCAGTAGATCTCTTATGGATTGACATAAGCTAATGCACTCTTCAATACGGTCCCAAAATGTATCACTAACGTAAAAAGTAAATTTTCTACTTACAAGATCTGTTCTAGAGCGAAAACCACAACTATATGCGTAGCAAATCACGCCAGATAGCCACCATGGCATTTCCCTCAAGCATTTGTGCGATTGACCAGTGGGACAAAATTTTGTCTATCGGATTCATGCTTGTCTTCTTTCTAAAATAGTAAAGAAAGAACAACGTAATTAAAATGGTGTTATCACACTCGTACTCTAAACGGAACTAACAAGAAATGTAGTTTGTTATACCTTAAATATGTTTTAAATTTTAAAAAGAAATGCCGTTGCAAAAAGATTTTTTACAGTCAAAAGTCAAGTATATCATTTAAACATGCAGTAGTGGTATATAAACCAAATTTTTAAATCAAAAGAATGTTTCTGCAAAAAGATGATTAACCAGTCAAAAGTCAAGTATTTCATTTGAACATGCAGTAGTGGAGAGAAAAAAAGGTTTAAATCAAAAGAATGTTTCTGCAAACAATGAACTTTAAAAGGAGTCAAGTACTAATAATATTTCATTTAAAAATGCAGTAATGCTGTGTTCAACAACAAATTATTATTACAAGGTAAACTAATACTGGTTTGCCATTGCCTTTTTATAAGGTAAAAACACTATTACATTTTTACATGAGCAGTGAACTATTTCAAAATAAAATACTACGCTCTTGTTAATGGAAAATGTTATTTCGGCAATGGTTCTTAAAAACTAAAGATTATGTCTTTTCAAAAACCACATCTTTTGTGCTATGATTTGGTCATATCAACAGGGTTTATTTTTCTTTCTTTGATTTCTTTACAATTTTAGTTAAAATTGACAAAAATGTATATATTTATTCTCTTCCCACTCTTTCTACAAAAAGGAAAATCTTGAACGATTATTTCTAAAATGTTCATGACTGCAAATTTTCCCTAGCTTTCAAAAAATAAGAAGTTTATTACTAGTATTTTTTAAATATTTATAAATATCTATGTAGAACAAAGAGGGTATACATTTATTAGACCATGTTAGACACTATTTTTCTTTGTAACACTCGGTCGACTCTCAATACAAAAACATCAACAAAAAATAACACTTACCCTGAGTACTTCAATTTCCAAACCAGCAAACACCAACAGGTTCCAATATAACAAATTCAATTTCAGTTTCTGCACCAACAGGTTCTGCTAATTTGTCTTTCTTTCTCTGAATGATGATACTCGTTATTAGTTTTACCTTCAAGGGAATGAGTTCCAATCTGTAAAAATAATAATAAAATTTTTTACCTCTACAATACTTAAACACATTTATTAAAGAACATTAAAATTGGTATTAAAATGTACTTATGTTAAATAATTTTAATCAATAGCTTTGCTTTATTTCGTTCTTAACACATCCGTAAGCCCCTTTAATGTAAGCTTCGCGTAATGATCCATCTTCATACTAAATTTCATATATCTGCCTCGAATGATTGACAAATTAGTACTTTGGCGGGTATTTTTAATAAAATATGCAAACTATCGCAAAAATCTTATAGTGTCTTCATTTACTCACAATCATACATATTTATACTAATTTTCATATGTCTGCCAGGAATGGTTAACAAATTAGTATTTTGGCGGCCATATTAGATCAAATATGGAAACTATTCCAAAAAATCTTATATTTTCTTAAACTAGTATGCATAAGGTACTTTCATACGAAATTTCAGCTCTGTAACTTAAATAACGTGCAAAATGGTTTTTTGGAAGCCATTTTTGTTTGCAAATGGCGATTTTATCTTTTTAAAAATAATTTCTTCATCTACTATGCCTAATGTACCTACATATAAATTTTCAGCTCTGTAACTTAAACTGTGCAAAAAATGTTTTTTGGCCGCCATCTTTGTTTGCAATTGGCAATTTTTCAATTTAAAATAATTTCTTCTACTACTATGCCTAATGTACCTAGATATAAATTTTCATGTTCCTATCTTCAATAATCTGGAAAATGTTTTTTGGTCGCCATCTTTGTTTTAAAAAGGTGATTTTTTAAACAAATAAATTAATAATTTCGTAATCTACTCATCAAAATACACCATTCTGCCAAGTTTTATAATTTTAGTTCAAATAAAGCAAAAAAGTGTTCGTCGCGCCCTATGCTTTTCATTTTAGTCATGCATAAGCAAAATCTTTCTTTTTTTAAATAGTAATTCATAACACAAATTGTCTTTAATATGTTTGTAGTCCTAGGCAACTAGATTACGACTTTTGTAACAAATGTGTATCATACAGTGTTACACGCTCCCCGCATGCTTTTCTTTTTAGTCATGCATAAAACACATTTCTTTTTTAAATGACGTACGTTTCTTTCCCACTTTTAGTGTTTGTATTTCTTACCCTTTAAGCTGTGTGTGTTTCTATTTGTTATTCATATTTTTAAAAACAGCACAAACAAATGCATGGTCTTACCTTATAGTGTTTCCAACGTTATTTTCCTTCTTATTCCCGTCCTATTTTGGGTATGATTCACAGATCTGAAAATAAACAAAAAAAACATTGTAATTAATTTACGGTTAAAATATATTCATACAGTTTTATTCAACATATTCTTTCACAGAAAATAAACTAAAACAGGTAATTCCTTCCCTAAAATTTTCCAATGTTTTCCTTAGTCCCACCAGGCAAATACAAAATTTTGCACTTTAATATTAGTTCTACACACTTCCTTTATATATCCCATACTTTTCCCTAAATTCCTACTCAAGCCAAAGTAACAAAAAACACGTAATTTCTTCCTTAAAATTTTTCATAGGTTTCCCTCAGTTCCATCAGGCAAATACTGCAATAGTAAGTTCACATAAGTCCTGGCCGGGTCCCGCCCTGTTATATTTCTTCCTTTTCTCAAAATCCTACCTTAGCCAAAATTAAAAAACACGTAATTTACTGCATTTTTCTTAGTTTCCCTTAGTTTCAACAAACAAATCCGGAGGTAGTAACTTCACGTTAGGCACAATTCTTTACGTACAAAATCAACATGCATAAATAATAAAGATTTTTTTCGCCATGCATAAATACAAAATGTAGCTGTAATTTTCTTAACGTCATCGTCAATAAATTAACACTTTACTGGCCAAGCGGTCTGCGGGTGTAGGCCATCGTTTTGAAGGTTCCAGGTTCGAGTCCCGGAAATAAATGTGAATTTTAACAGCTAAAGGCAAATCGTACCGGGCCAAAGTAAAAAATTACTAAATTGGTCCCTATCAAAATAAATGTTACTGATGCTTTTAATAAATTAACATTTTAAAATTTCAAAACATCACGACTCTATTTTAAATAATAGACACGAAAATCAACAAATAATAATAAAATATTGTATCGTCAATCGATTTACGTTGCTGTGTAAATTCTATAAAGTGCAAAATCAGTTCATTTCACGTTACAAACACCACAAACTATTGTGACTTAAAAACGTAATATGCAAAAGTATGTTTCTCAAAAACAATGTCATTAAATTAACGTTCCAAAAATTTTAAAACATTCTGTTTTCTTAATTCTTTCTTGTACAATCATTTTTAAAAACAGAGTCGTGCTTTTCTTTTTACATACTTAAGGATGCATCCTATTACTTACCATGGAAAGTGTATCCATATTTCGCACAAAATAACACACACTTTGCCAGAATAATTCACTTACAACTGTTCAGTAATAAAACAAAGCGAATACTGATCAAAATGAATCCATCAACCACAACTGGGTAAAACAATTTCCTGTACCATTTTTCTTTCTTTCTTTTTCTATCAACTAAATTAACTTTGGGCCGTAGGGACTTCTAATCACCGTCGCTGGGCTATACGAAAAGGATGGTAAAACAAAAAGGAGTTTCCCAATTAACTTTTATTTCCATTTTTTTTCTACAGCCAAACAAGAGTTAAATTAATGCCTATCATTTTTTCCTCTTCATCCAAGAAAAAGAGGAAAACATGCCTTGTGGCAATCCACTATACGTTTAGCAAAGGACAGCAAAGGTTTGGGGGAAGTAATACTTTGATTATCATGGGCCGTGGTTTCGTACTTAAAAAGTGCCAGACAGCAAGGGGTTTACTCAAGGGGGGGCGTGTTTCAATTTATTTATGAATAAATTATGCTACTGGTATGCACGCAGGGCTGCTTTACTCCTACTCAGATTAATAATACTTTATACACTTTACACTTTAGAAAAATAACACGAAGTCCTGTTTGACTAGAGAACCTTCCGTTAGAGAAATTAGTCACTTTTGTAGAAATACTTTTTTCTTATTCTGTTGATGATTCAACTGAATACCTACAAAAATTTACACGATTCCAGAATTTGCCTGTAGTTTTAACTAAACGTTTTATGGTCATTCAAACAAGAAGTTTTATGTTATTTTTATATCCATTGTAAACAACCAAACTCACGTGGCATAGTGGCTGAGATCTCAGACTTCGCAATCATTCTAACTGATGTTTCCAAGATTTCCCCAAATTTCGCAAGGCGAATATCGTGATGATACTTAGAATATCTCTCTCGCCTTTTCATGGACGAATGTTCGCCGAGTGACATAACTCCTCTGACTTGTGACGGTCTTGGACCATAAACCGTTAACAGCTACAGATGCTTATCAGAATAATGGAAACACCTGAACGAAAGTGCAACTTACCAGATTAATATGGTGTCGGGCCACCTTTCGCCTTCAGAACAGCCTTGATGCGACGTGGGATGGAGGCATAGAGGTCGTGAATGGTAGCAAGTGGAATATTACACCATTCCTCGTGCAGGGCATCGGCCAGTTCTGTGAGAGAGGATGGAGGTGGAAATCGTCGCCGGAGTCGTGTTTCCAAGATGGACCACAGATGTTCAATTATGTTGAGATCTGGGGATTGGGCGGGCCAGGGGAGGTGTTGAACTTCATCCCGATGTTCCTCAAACCACGCTGCAACAACTCCAGCTGTGTGAATGGGTGCATTATCATCCTGGAATATGGCGTCATTGTCCGGGAACAACATCCGGACCATAGGATGCAAGTGGTCTCCTAAAATTGCGACATAATCGTTGGCAGTGATGCGTCCGCGAAGTGTGACCACAGGACCCAATGAAAACCATGATATTGCGGCCCACAGCATCACCGTGCCGCCGCCATGTTTCACAGTTGGGCGGAGACACTGCAGATCATACGCTTCTTTGGGCGTTCTCCACACATAAACACGGCCCGTGGTTTGGAATAGGGTGAATGGTGACTCATCCGACCATACCACACGTTTCCAGTCGTCAACGGTCCAAGTTGCATGGTCGCGGCACCATTTGCGGCGTGCTAAAGCGTTCTGGTCCCTGATGAGAGGTTTGGCCCGTGCAACACGACCCCGTAAGTTCATGTCATGTAATTCGCGGCGGACTGTGATTGTCGAAACAGGTTGGGGGAGGTGCTGATTGAGTTCCTCCGTCACTTGCGCCGCAGTGGCACGACGGTTCCGCGTGACAATGCGCTTTAATACCCGGCGTGCCCTGTCACTGATGCTTTTCTTCCGCCCACTGTTCCGCTTCCCCGATGTGGTTTTCCCGTGTGTTGTGTAGGCCGTCATCACCTTCGACACTGTCCCTGGCGACACACCTAACACACTAGCCACTGCCGTCACACTCACTCCACATAACCGCGCACCAACAATTTGCCCTCTTTGAAACTCTGAGAGGTCTCCCATTTTACACTACCTCCGTCTGCTGCAGCCACTGCACACTCCTGTTCCACGACGCCTGACGTAGTATGGAGACCGACCTAACACACCACCACCAGCAGTCCGGCGCTGCGGTCGCCACGACACCACTGCCAACCCATACATCTGACGTGTTGCCAACTACAGGTGTTTCCATTATTCTGATAAGCATCTGTATATTTAAATAAATTAACTAAATTAGATCTACTCACTACTAACATTTTAACACAAGATAACCTATATGTTTAATCCAAACTAATCTTATATAAATTGATCCAAATTCTGTCATTTTTATTCTATATTGACCGCAACGTGTAAAAACTTACATAAAGGGGCAGCACATTTAAAATATGGTGTTTATTTTTAACTAACCTAATGTAGCTAAAATATTATTATGATCTTGCACGATAGCTTTAAATCGCACTTTTTCAAGTAAGGCATTAGAAAATATAACTTTATCTACATTTCATAAGAATTCTCAACGTCAAGGTAACTGAAATAAATAATCCAGTTGCTATGACAGACGTTCGTAGATAAGCTGAATAGAATATCTTTTGCGATTATCATTTCCGACACAAAGGTATGTGATAAAAGTCGTAAATTTATCTCCAAGCACACTTTTGCCAGTGCAGCTCGATATATTGGAAATAGTAAAAAATAAAGAATATCGGAGTGATACACAGTGAGACACTTTTTTTTCTGCAACGTTCATTTGGCTCTACGAAAATCACGACTAAAACAAAATAACCCAGATTTAGATAGATATCTCAGCTACAAATTCAGGTATTTTTTTTTAAATAAAAATCTTTGATGGTATGTTTCCTAATGATCCCAAAA
>JAGDQP010066231.1:0-11308 GCA_022664845.1 Lepisma saccharinum | reverse complement strand
TATAGAGCAAATGAAGAGTTAGTGTTTATATTGTCGTTTTTACGTGATTGCAAGGTTTACAGTTTAGGGTGTTCCTTACGAAGCCAGGAAAGAGGCTACTTCTTCCTCACATTGGACTGATTCTACTGTAGATTGGCGAGAGCACAACAAAGCAACCTAGAAGACGAATTCATGTTGTACCTGGTGAATACTCAGAAAGTGCTAATGAATGATCAAGAAGATAACATGTTGGATGGTGCATTTTCTAATTTGGATTAGGCTCTACACCAAAGGTTTGTTCGGGTGGTCTGCTCGGTGTTGCACTCTCTGCACTGGAAGTGTAAGTTAGTACAGAACTGTGTTACTCATTTTACGTCACAGTCTATATTCGTCCAATCCCGTGCAGTTCTCGCTCCAATGGGCTGATGCTTATTTCGTTCTGCTGGCAATCCTTTCTCTCACACATACACTGATGATACACAGAGAACGCAGCACGACTCTCAACTATCTGCACCCAACTGCACTCGCGGCCAGCCAAGGTTACTATATTCTCTGCCGAGCCGGGGCAGAAAGTGTTTTGCCTTGGGTTACACTAGTTGCTCACGTGCCTGCCATCCGAACAATTGATGTTTAACGAACAGTTAACCCACTCGAACGCAAAATGTGTGAGCTAGTTCAAGCATGCAACCCGCTCGAACAAACTGCAAGTTAACAGCAACAATGAAATGTTGGAAGAAGTCACAAATGCAGACACAGTTGCTTCAGTAAAAGATACCAATTCTCTCTTCAATCTGGAGAATTTATATTTGTCAGTTTTGAATCAGAATAAGGACATCGCTTGCGATATCTAGCCAGAATATTGACATCTAAATCTGAGCAAACATTAAAAAATCTGTCTCAAGTTACCCCCGTTAGACGGCAATTGTATGAGAAGTATGCTATAATAGTTTCAGTTGTTTTATCATTATATGTTGTATAGCTATATATATATAGCTATACACGTGCTTATTCCTTTCAATTAAATTTATTCATAGCCTTTAGGCATCTTTGGATCAGGCCGGGATAGTGTAAAGAAAAGAGACAGACACGGCATAAATTGAAGATACCATCTTGGTATTTGCTCTTCCTTTATTTTCTTTCCCAGATAGCACGCCAACTTACAACAAGGTTGCTTAGAGCTTGTCAAACTTGATATTGTATTGAACGTAAGAAACAGGCATGAAAGAAACTAGTTGGGACAATATAAGTGGCTTGATCTCTGTAGCAAATATAATTCAAGCTTGTTGCAACAAGTAGTGCTATGAAAAATCTGGTCAAACTTTAAATGTATTTTAATTTTGTTCTGTTGAACTTCTGGTGTGTTGTCAGTGCAATGAAGTTCTATTACGTGCCAGGACTATTTCGTCATAACCTATTATTCGCCAACTCGCACCCTTTTTTCTGTAGGCGTCTCTACCGATCTGACGAACTAAGTATGAAAAGCGCTTGGAAAGCGAGCGTGTGATTTCGTGGACTGGCGAATACAGCTTCAGATTGGTGTGCCAGTGGTCCTTGAATCGTTCCCAAGCCAGCGTAACGTTTTTATCTACTTTTAAAGAAGTACATTGTGTTTCTTTATCTTTATTGTCTTGTCCTGTCATCCCACGATTCTCGAATAACACCCAGTTTTAAATTTTAAGTGTTAAAAGTTGATATAAAATCAGTCTAAAATTCTGATAAACCCCCAATTTTGACTCCACATCCCATCAAACTTGAAATTCTAGCAGAATCCCTGATAGGACAACTACCAACTACGGTTGTAGGAACGTGGTTGCGCAGATGAATGAATGGATTTTATTTATGGCCTTTAGGCATCTAAGATTCTGTCCTGGATAGAGGAGGGGAAAAGATTCGGGAAGATGTCGGCCAGGGCCTACGCTGAAGGCACCATCCCGGCTTTTGCCTGGTGTGAATGAGGAAAAAACCTGGGAAAACCTCAGACAGGATGGTCGGTCACTGAGAAAATGCGCAGATAATTATTAATATTTTTTTTCTGAACCCAAACTACCTGCTATCTGCTCTAATGTCATTTATTAATCAAGGTATGGTTACTATTAATATTTCTGGGAATTCTGTAAGAACAACACAGTTTTATGCTCGCAAAGAATAATTCTAAAAACTGTATTTGGCATCATGGCCCAATTCTATTCTTCCCTTCACCTATCAGTGAAACAACAGACGTAGGGTCAATGTACATAACAGACTGCAAGGTTCCGTATGACGTAGTGCACGTGCTAGAGTTATCACACATGAAATCTTCCAGAACTGACCATAAAATCTGTATGAAAATGAGTAACTGAATTTTTTTTCTCTATTACTATTCTCCGTGAGGGCCTTAATGCCCGATGTGATATTTTTATAATGTAAACATTTATTAAAATCTAAGTATCTCTGAACCCGTAAGAGCTAATGAATTTAGAACAAAACCAATTTACAGCTTAGTGATTAAGCATTTTGCATATCTTCGTGTTATTTTTCTTTCAAATTTCTTATTAAAGCAGCTAGCGTAAACATAAGCACATTTTAATGCTTAAACCAGGGCTGTAACCTACCTAAAACCTCAGAAAGGGGGCTAAACCCAAGTTTAGTGCTAAAGTACTTCGTCAACTCCCACCCTTTTCCTACAGCTGTCTCTTGCGATCTAATGAACTAAGTATAAATAGCGTTCGGAAAGCGAGCGTGTGATTCCGTGGTCTGGTTATTGCAGCATTGGATTGTTTGTGACAGTGGTCTTTGGATCGATTCCCACCCAGGGCAACGTTTTTCATCTCTCTTTTTTTTAAGAAGTACATTGTGTTTTTCTTTCTTGTCCTGTCAAGACTTTTTCAACCCCTTTAACCTAGACTGCTTGTTTCAACTCTGCTTAAACCTTTATGGCTTCATTCGCTAAGTTGACCCACTTGTCAAAGTAAACGTGATTCACTCTGGAGTGGGTTAAAGAGTTATTATGTGGGTTCATAATTATGCAAAGTGTACTGAAAATATATAAGATGTAGGATATCTTGGTAGATATTTTGACACAAAATCAATAAGAGAATTTCATATGAGATTTTGTAGAAAATGCCTTTGTTTGCGAGATGTGGGTTCAGTTGTTCAGTCTAGCTTTAAACAAAAAATCTACTTCTTAAAATAGTAAATAGGATGATTGGTTGATACTTCAGAAACTATGCATGACCGTAACAATAGATTGTTAAAAGTAGATTTGTATCGATGGAGTGGATATTAGAAGCCAAAAACTTTAATGTAATTGGCTTGACAGTGTTACCAACTCGGTATAAAGTTACTATTTTTAAATCAAACTATGTTGGCTTTATGTGAAGCACTTGCACTGTTGCAAGCTATGAATTACTCGTATATACGAGGGTAATCAATATTTTGCTCATTTCGCCTCTTATATTCAGAGTTTGCAACACGTCATATTTGTGCTTCATGATATTTATCATCACTAGGAGACATCAAGTATATATATAATAAATTGGCGTAGTGTCATTTGAGAGTTTGTGCACACTAGCAACATAATGACGTCACGGTTTCGTTTTTGAATATCAATCTTTCAAATCAATTTCCAGCAAACACACTTTTAATTGTGTAACTTTCATTTTTGTTTGTCACTGTCAGTTATTGATTTTTGTTCAAACTTCACATTAGAAATCTACCGAGTAACGCTTTCGAACTCATTGTTGATAACGTATTTGAGCAGAACACTCATAGATGGCAGTGCAGTTAATGTGATGGTATTACGTCAGGGACATATTCTCCTGAGAAAGTCCTACCCAACAGATTTCGGTAAAGGTATCACCTCTAGCAAAGTACTGCCACCTAGTGTACACATGTACCGGAATATCGTGCAAGAGAAAACAATGTGTCCGTGAACTAGAAGGTTCAAAATCACTGTTTTAGAGGTTTCCTCAGTGAAGTGGAAACATTGAGATGGTACAGCCGTGGACAAAATATTGTCGCATATCTTTAAAGAATATTTCCCAAATTCGTGAAGATGTTCCTCCCGTCTACTAACGAAAATTAAAATTAGGATTAATAGTTCTTATTGCGTTCCCAGTGCCCAGAAGTTTCTTGAAGGGTGAGATTGACAGTCCTGTCTTTCACTAGGATAAATGTCTGGAATAATTTTGGAGATTACTTTTGAGATAATAAATGTTTCGTGACACTTTTTGGAGTGTGACCTATTTTCCTTTGACAGCCTTTATCAAAAAATGGTTTCTGTACTAATTTTAGGATCGGTTCATATATCACTTTGACTCTGATGATCTCTGGAGTTCTGATATCCACAGATAGCATATTTTGCATAGTAATCACGCTTCAGTTTGAATATACACTGAAAAAAAAATATTAGTCATGGTAGATCTGTCATGTCCTTGAGTTTCCTCTTATGTTAGGCTTTAGCAGTAAGTGCTGTGAAGTCGTATACAACCGATCTGTCCGTCTGTCGGCAACTTTCAACTCAGGAACTACTAGGGCTAGGAAGGTGATTGAGGCTGGAGTGTGCTGGAGGGGGCTCGCAACAGTGTTGTCAGGTGGAGGGAAATTTTCCGGAAAATGGGAAAAATCTGGGCCAAAAATAAAGGGAAAGGGAAAAAATAAAAACCAGAAAATTTTGTTGCATCTTTTTGGCACGTATTTAAAAAAAAATCCATTAATTTTTAAGGAAAACTTAGAATCCGGGATTTTTTTTTTTACAAAAATGGGAAATTGATCACTATTTTGAGGGAAATATTGCGACGGGGACCTTACAACACTGGCTCGCTAGGGTGTACGCGAGCCTTTTGCTAAGTATTTGTATTTCTTCCAAGCTTTTCATTAAAATTGGTTGCGAGGATAAAGCAAGTCCTATAAGAGTTATTTGATTCTTCACCTACTTCCCATTATAGAGTGTAAGGACGATACGCCACTGTTAAATCTCTATGCAATATCATTACCACCAATTCACTGTATTTATTCTTAAGGGCCACCGTGTGTGTGTGTGTTGTATTTTTTCGTAGGTTTAGTGGTTTGTGAAGGAACTTCCGAGTCTTTCTTAAATTATTTAGAGCACATCCCTAGGTTGAAGTGTTGTTGGAAAGGTCTCGGCGAGAACTCATATTACACATTGCAGAGGCTGGGGAAGAAATACGGGGAATTTATAACTTTGGAACTACTACGGCTAGGAAGATGATTGAGGTGTGGTTGGAAAGGTCTCAGCAAGAGTTCAAACCCTTATCGTTCATCCAGATCACAGAGGCGGTTCCCGAGTTTCGGGAGGAGGAATTTTGAACTTTGGAACTACTAAAGCTACGAAAGTGGTGGAGATATCATTGGAAAGGTCCCGCCAACGGAACATTGATCATCCAAACCGGATGCTCTCTGCTGAAGCCTGGCGGTAGGTAGCACATGGCACAATTCCCCGACTGAGCTCCGTCTCATTTATTTTTCAGTTGTCAACATAGAGAATCTAAAGTCCCTTCGTAGGAAGTTCCCAAACAAACCAGCTCTTTGTAATGGCTCTGTAGGACAAGATTTGTAAACCGCCTTTCTTCATTATGTTGTAGTACGTAGGTAAAAATATAGCTGCATGAAACTAAATGAATACAAATTTGTCACAGCACCAATCCGCTTATTTCCTTAAAGAAGGTAACTTCCAAGCGTACATTAGTATTTTTGTTTAAGACGGTGGTAGGTGAAATAAGTTTAGGATCCTCTAATCTAAAGAGTAAACTATTTTAAATCCTCAAGACATACCCCTGTCTATTAGTCATTTTGCTCTCTTAAAACCTTTGCCCGAAGAAAACACTGTAAGTGTCGAAAGATAAACCCTTATAAAAATGTCTACCCAGTCTGTCCACTAGAAAAATACCTTAAAACCCAATGATTCAATAAAAATTATTGTCTCGAAGATACCTTGAACGAATTTGAAATATGAAAATGATTTGTTAGTGTACCCTGCTGAAAGAACAGTGCACTACCCTGTCGAGAAGAAAATCCTGGCCAAAACATAGCGGGAGTCGATAAAAAAACTCATTATGTTAATTATTTGCTGGCACTCAGAATGTATGGAGGGTTTATTACAGAAACGAGATTGTGTTGATGAGTGTTCTTCTACCGGGAGGCAAGTCATGACTTGAAGATTTCTGGGTTAGGTGAAGCGATAGTGGTTTTGTCATTGCTTTCTATCGAATGAAGATGATGTCCTAACAGGAGTATTTACTCATAAATAGTAACAAAATATCGTAAAGTACTTATGGAAAGAAACAGACCTGAACGGGAATCGAACCCGAGCCTCCCAGACAGCAAATTCAATGCTTTACTACGCACACTAGCGAGGAAGCTCGGAGGAAATCCTTACGAGTGTATCTTTATCGTTTCGTCAGATAGTTGAGAACTTACTCGTAGATGGCACTGTGCGCCGGTAAAAGAAAAACAGTTCTGTCGTAAGAAGTAGTTTCTCCAAGTACATTAATGGACTATTATCTAGTTTAGCCACTCACAATCATACAACCTTTCGTTGCCAAAGGACTTCATAAGATCTGTGCATAGCGATCTAATGTATTCCGATCAAATATGACAATTTTACCTTAGTAGCTCTTAAGAGTAGGTTTCTCGATACGACGTCAACGATCTACAAATCTGTATAATTTTACATAGTTAGTATAAACGGAAGTAAAAACTCACTTAATAATGTCAAGTATGCCCATGCTATTAGATACTAATATTATTCAAAGAACATTTTATACTAATAAAACTGGTGATGAATGATTGGATTTTTTTCTATAAGAATATCAGTGACATCTATGTTTCCATGTTGTAATTATACTTATATAATGCTATAAAATTCTAAATAAGATGTGAGTTTAACACGAGTATCAAATTAAGAATTTAAGCTATAAGATTACTATTGTGATTTTGTTACTGATTTAAAATAAACAAAGATGCCGTTTAATATCCATTGAATCGATTCATTGATTCAATTTAGAAGGTATAAATTTATTCACATGTGATCTCTGGTTTCTTAGGAGTCCTCAAATGGATAACTTCTAATGGAGAATGAATTTGACATAATGTTGCTAATTTGTGTGTGTTGTAGGAAGTTCTAATACTAATCGAATGTTCAGTGCCTTCCAACATAATCTGAGTTGTTTCTTAATTATCATTAATTTAGGGTTTCATGGACCATCCTTACTCGTAGAAAAGCTTGAAATATTGTACTGGATACTGGATAATAGCGGGGTGAATCCATGGTATCTACTCATTTTGATACTTGAAATTCCCTGAGTTTTTCAGGTTTTCCATGATATTTTTTTTTTTCAAATTCCTTGAGTGCTTAATACAGTGAAACATGTCAATAATACGCAATGACATTTTTTTAAATTTCCACCCCCACCAAGTCCAAGCATCTTGTTGGTATTTTACAAGTGAAAAAAGAAGAATATTTCTTTAAAATAAACGATTGTAATACATTTTAAAAAATCCGGTCAGCAGTGGAAATCAAACTCACGATCTCCGCCTTACCTGGACAATGCTCTTACCAACTGTGGACAGGTCCACCTCATAAATTTCCCCGGGTTTCCCTCATAAATTATAGATTTCCCAGAGTTATAAAACTCCCTGAGTATTCCAGGTTTTCCAGGATGGTAGACATTCTGTGAATCAAATATACATAATGAATTAAGAATATATCCAGAGGACTAAATTCGATACGTATTGTGATTAAGTATATATAAAAATGAGCCTAAAGGAATTAGCCAATCACATTATCTGTTTTTAAATTCAATAGGTATCATTGAACAACCATGCTGTCCATCAGTTGCCCAAAAAGGCGATACCGGTATATTTTATTACACTGATCGCGAGAGGTAAAATGTCGAAGCATTCTTTGTTACATGCCACACAAATGTTCAATGTATCTACCTTAGCAGACGCAGCAGAGATGCAGACAATACTTCAGTTGGTTTACACGTATTTGAGCATGTCACAACTAAACAGCGTCACCAGGGGCGGATCCAGGCTGAATATTTGGGAGGGGCGGTCGTTCTATCTCAAAACAAGGCAAGAGTGTGTTGCAAAAAAGTCGACAACTTTAGAAAAGGAAACGCAGCGCTTCTGTAAGAATGTGAAGAACAAGATGATTAGCAGGATATTGTTCAGAGTCACCAATGAGGAGCGAGTCCAAAGAGATATTTATTTCCCTACTTTTCTCTAGCACGGCGAGACGACGCCAAATTTCAACCTCTCCAGCAAATTCCCTCATGGATTGGTTCGTAAAAGGTGACAGAATTTCAAATATTTCCTTTTGCCTCTCCGTACTTATTTCCTGATGAAACTGAATGTTCTCCGGAAGCAACGCTAATAAGCTAATGCACTTTAAGTTTTCTTTCGAGAATCCACAATTTATATCTGTCAGGATGTTATCAAGCACAGGAATGTACACGGAACGTCTATAATACTCCTCGGGAGAGTCGGCTGGCACGTTGCTTCGGATGGTTTCTCTTGAACACTGACGTTTCACTGAGATTTCCATAGTCGAATCAATTATTCGCATTATTTCTGTCGCTACTTGGAAAAGAATACCGTATTCCATTTCTGCATTTTAGCGCTTACGAGTTAATGCATCGCGTACACATTCGATCATCGTTTCTGCTTCGGGAATGGTCCAGGTCTGTCTTTGTAATCCAGTGGCCATAGGAGAAAGCAAGGAAGATACTTCTGCATGGATCAGAAGTTCTATGACAAATTCTGGTGATTCCATGGAATTCAAGAAGTTGAATACCTTTGATCCTGAAGTATCGTTCCAGGAAGAAATCACTAAAAGCGAATTGTGTACGTCTTCATACATGGTAAGAAATTGCGAAACAGCGTCGCATCGATCGATCCAACGCGTCTCAGATAAAGATTTCAGTTTTTTCTGACATTCCCTTTTCAGGTCACAAGTACGCTTAGCAGTCTCATGGAAGAAAGCTAGAATTTCTTTCACTACTCCCACAGAATTTCTTACTGTATCCACTTCGTATGCAGCAGCACGAAGGGTCAGATTAAAACTGTGATTGAAGCACGGACAGTGAATAGCATTTTCCAACACTCTTTTTCGAAGAATTGACACAACACCACACAAATTGGAAACCATAGTGGAGCAGTTATCAGTAGCAATATCGACTCAATTCATTGGGTCCAAATCAAGATTCTCAGTAACGAAAGACGCAACAGCCTCTGCGAGTTTTTCTCCAGAAAGTTTCGGTTCAACTTGAGACTCGCAGTCACCATACACGTATTCATGAGCGTCCAAAAACCCTACAAATGACTCAGAAAGTTTTCCATCATACACATATCTCAGCGAGATGCTAAGCTGAGCGATCTGACTTATATCTGTCGTCTCATCAAATATTATCGCATAGAACTTACTCTTACGAACTCTGTGTACAATTTCCTTAAAACTATTCGACAACTCACACATGAAGAAAACCATTAGGTCTATTTTCTTTCTGCACCTATCAAACTGGCATTTCTAAAACAGGAATATTGACAAGCACTTGCGTACAGAAAGGGTTTATAGTTTATTTTCTGCCAATTGTTAACAAGAAGCAGAGATCGGTTTTTGAGAACGGAGGGAGAGCGCAAAATAGCAGAACATCTTGAAAAGAAATAACAGAAATGGCGACCTGCGTTTTCGAAGGTGGACATTTTCTGAGCAAGACCACCAAGGCAAGTAATTTGTTGCGATGTTTTGCTTTATTTGACTTCTACAACGTTAAAAAACAATAAGGCCTACTTACTTTAGGTTTTATTTTCTACATTTATGCTACAAAGTTGAAAAAATCAAGAGCTCCAACCCCCTGGACCCGCCCCTGAACGTCACAGTGCTTCGGTTGCGAAGTTCATGCAATTACCAGATAGGTGGCCTACAAAGATAGGACGAATTCCCACAAGAAAAGTCGTAGGAGTTTAATCTGGTGATCGAAGTGGCCACCAGATTGTCCTCAACGTCACAATCTAGGGTGTATTCTTTAACGTACAGTCGCAATTGTGGTAATGAAGCGTACAGCCACCTTGTTGATATTTTGTTATCACTCATTCTGAAATACTGATCGAAGTAATCGCTACACTGTCACACCCGACGTGGCTTTATACGAATTCTAACAGGCAGAATACCGTCTGCAATTGACTTAGCGTCATGTTTCGTCTCCAAGCGGCAAGCGTACATAGATTTTAATGGGAAAAATACATTTTGTTGCATATAAACTTTAATAACTCCGAAACTATAAAAGATATTGACTTTAAACTTTCAGTTCATATAAACCAAATATAAAGGCATATTTATACAAAATTATGACCGTGTACAACATTTACAACACATATACGAGAGTATATTTTTTTTATATAATTATGATCATGTACTTGGCCATTACACATTAAGACGTTACAAAATTTGACGCTATTTTTTTTTTTTTGTAACAAATAGGTATGTGTATCTGTTGCATAGTTTATGAATGGTATATCCCCATTAGCACAATGTCTGCCGCTATAAATAACCTAGGATTGACGATAGATATCGGGGACCAATATTGATCGCTATCGAATAACATCTTTCACTTACAGAGATGGAATTACGTATAGTTTTACAGTAGTTTTAGAATAAATTATGATCTTGATTACTGTACATCTTGTCTTTATTCCACTGTGCGTCATACCCTTTCGTCTTGTATAGAGTTAAAAATTTTCACACTTGTCTGCAGCTGGATTTGAACCTAGAACTTTGGGATTTGTAATTCGTCATTTTCGCCACAACGCTATGGAACCATCCATGAAAAAATATACGTCAATAATGTA
The DNA here is from genome assembly GCA_022664845.1 of Lepisma saccharinum. Classification (NCBI taxonomy): domain Eukaryota; kingdom Metazoa; phylum Arthropoda; class Insecta; order Zygentoma; family Lepismatidae; genus Lepisma; species Lepisma saccharinum. The sequence continues at coordinate 478 of JAGDQP010066231.1, read as the reverse complement.
CTTTCTCAACTCAGAGGTGGAACAATACTTTCAGGGAGTACGCCAGGATTTTCAGTTTTGGAGGGTGTAAGTGGATGTTTGCACGGTTTCTATCGATTTGTGACCATAATTGTTTTAACGTTGTAGGGGGGGGGGGAGTTGGGGGTTACACCCCCACAGAGGAAGCTGGTGGAACACAGAATGCCTTTAAACATGTAGCGCGTAGGCATCTTATAAACGTAACACCTGTTATGTTTCTATTAAATTGACATTTTTGAATACACATAATGCTTGTTCGAACAATATCGACTAATGTCGATTGATATCACACCATTATTTTAATTTGTGAAGTTTTCTTCTTCTTTTCTTTCATTTTTAATTTGAAATACCACTTTTTTCCCTAAGTTTCAGGAATTATATTGAATGTCGAAATACCGTACTACAGCAATGTCGATCGCAATTGATCAAGAACGGTTAATCATTATCGATATCCGCGCTA
>JAGDQP010066230.1:0-11308 GCA_022664845.1 Lepisma saccharinum | reverse complement strand
TTCTGGGCCATACCACAGCATCCGATTTATTGACTGCAATAAATAATTCTTCATCTACATGCATCTTGAATTTAAGAAAAATAATACAAGTTTCAATGGATGGACCGACAGTAAATTGGAAGCTGTTAGCAGACCTGAAGAAAGATCTAGAAAGTGACAGTCCTGATGGTAAGAAAATCCTGGAACTGGGAAGTTGTGGTTTGCATGCATGTGTTACATGGGGCCTTCAAGACATCTTTTCAGAAGAGTTACTTTGATGTTGCAACATTTCTTCGTGATCTATGGAACTCATTCAAAAATATACCTGCAAGAAGAGCGGACTTTACAAAATATACTGGATGTACTATGTTCCCAAAAAAGTTCTGCCCTGTGAGATGGTTGTGTAATGTTGATGTGGCTCAGCGTGCTATTGTGTTACTACCTCATTTGAGAAAGTATGTGAAGGTGGTACAGGAGGAGAAGCTTCCAGTAAACTGCAAGAGCTTCAAAAACATTTCCCAGGGGTTTGAGGACCCTCTGTTAGAGGCAATTAGCTTTCTTTCGAACTGTAGCTGCAGACGGTGAACCATTTTTGACAAGATTCCAGTCCAATGAACCATTGGTTCCATATTTGTACAAGGCATTATCTGCCTTAGTCAGATCCATCATAGGAAGATTTGTGAAGAACTCTGTCCTTGAGAAGTGTATCTCGTCAAAAGATCTGTGCAAGATAGACTTATCTAAAAATGGTGATGTACTCTTAAGTGCAGAGAACGTTGATTTAGGATTCAGTACACGAGCTGCTTTGGGAAGAACAAAGCAAATAAGTGACCGTCAAATGCTTCAATTCCGAACTAATTGTAGAAAGATTCTTATTTCTTAAATCCAGAAAGTGCTCAGTAAATGTCCCTTGAAGTACAACGTAACTTTTGGTTCGGCTTGCATTTCCCCAGAATCGGTACTTAACAGTGATGTCACTGACAAAGAACAACTGAACGTTATATTATATGAGCTTTTCAAAGCTAATCATTTCAGTGGTCCAGCATGTGATGCCATAAAAAGACAGTACATAACTGTGTGTTCAAAGAATGTGGTGAGAACAGCAGCAGATTCTTTGGATGCTCACAGGAAAAGACTTCATTTCTGGTTCTTCCGTGTGCTACCTTTGGTGCAAGGGGATGTTGATAATACGTTTGTGGGATTTCTGAAGAAACTATTAATGCTATCTCACGGAAATGTAGCTGTGGAGCGTGGTTTCTCCGTGAACAAAGCATACTTAATAGAGAATCTCCGTGAACAGTCTCTTGTGGCACAGAGGCTAGTGTATGACAGTGTTGTGTATACTGGAGGGGTGGAAAAAGTTGTTGTTACAAAAAGCATGATTCATGGAGTCAGAAATGCACGATCAGTGTGGGGAACAGCCCTATCCAAGAAGAAAGAAAAGTTAAAGGAAACGGAACAAAAGAAACCGAGCCAAAGCGTGTGGTTACTGACGCAAAGAATCTTCAGCAGAAAAAGGCCAAGCTTATAGAAGAATTTACAAAAATGTACAAGACATTAACAGAAAACTAGAACATCTTCAGAAGAAGTTACATTAGTGTTGAATGAAATATAAAATTTGTGCTACTTGCAACGGCGGAGTTCAAGTCTAAACAAACAGTAAGTTTGATGGCAGAAAATCTGATGTGGAAGCCCATTGCGTAGACTAACATAACATAACTACACGTAGACACTAACATAACTAACATTTAATCATATTTGTACTGCTACTTCGCGAAGAGAATATGCAACTGAATCTCTAAAAGCTCTGATAATTACATACAATAGTTTTCCGACAGTTATAATATGAACTGCTCTACCAAGTGCTAACAGCAGTGTATCACTCTACTATTCAGATAACAAACGACAGAAAATTTACTCGTAAATGGTCCTTTTATTTTTTTTCGTATGGGTACTGGAAATTTCTGAAAATGCTACTGGAAAACCTGGAAAAGTCAGGGAAATTTGTCTGCAGAAATTTGTAGACACCCTGTTATTTTTCTTTTAAAATATACACATCGTAGCTAATTCCCTTGTCTGTTGCTACCTGTAAACATTAAAATAGATTAATACAAGGTAATCAAAAAGTTCCTGCCGTTTTTGACGTCGCATGGGAAGACATGATCACTGATACAAAAATAATTGCCTCAGGTGCTGGAAAAGCGATCGGGCTGGGAGTAGGAACATTTACCGTGACAAAGACAGGCACTTTGCGCACTCACAGCAGTCATTGCTAGAGTAGTGATGAAGACAAATGTAGGTGTTGAAGCAGCGAAGACAAATGTATGTGTCGAAACAGTTCGTTCCTGATTGTCTGCTTTATGATTTCATGGTAGGCTTGTACGCAGCCAAATCGAGTCGCCGAGTACGCCAAACCTTTGAAGATAATGCTGTGAATGAACTCGCCGCCAGGCGTTGGTTCCAGAAATTCTGGTTGGGGTAGTTTGTCGTGTGATGAACCTCGCAGTGAGCGCCAACAGGCCTTGGATGATACCCTAAAGACGATAATAGTGCAGAACAGTAGCCAAACGTGTGATGAGCTGGCCGAACTCTTCCAGGTTTCTGATGAAACAGTCAGACTTCACGTGCACCGTATAAGGAAGACGTACAAGTTGATGAAGTGGGTATCGGGTGCTAACAAGGACCAACAAGTAACAGCTTGTTTATCGCTTCTTTCTCGGTGGTTCAGTTCACCCATATTCAATCGAGTGCTCACCAGTAACGAAAAGTGGATACTGTACAATACTCCCTAACGTGCCATACATTAGTTGTCACTGCGGAACCATATGCCTCACACCACAAGATTACCTTTACACGTACGCAAGACTATGTTCTGTATCTGGTGGAGTAGTCGCAACTTGGTGCATTACGAGCTGCTACCACCATTTCAAACCATCACTGCAGCAGGAGCCAGCATCGGTGAATCGCAAGGGTTCCAGATAGCATCTTAGCTTGTCACAAGGTTGTCAGACACTTGTGTGGATCTTGTTAAACTTGGTATTGTGTTGAACGTGATAAACAAGCATGAAACAGAATTCTTGGAAGAGATTGTTATATAACGAGCCTAATTCAAGCTTCTTGGATCAACCAGATACGGCAGAAAGCTTGTTAAACTTCAAATTTAATTGAATTTGATTTCGTTGCACGTGCCACGAATGTTTTTGTCGTAAGCTAATCTCTGGCAGCTCTCACCCTTTTACTATAGCCATCTCTTGCCGATCTGATGAACTGCTATAAATAGAGCTTGAAATGCGAAGTAGGTCGAGTGATTCCGTGGTCTGATGACTGCCGCAGTGATCAGGTGCGAAAGAACATCAGTTCGACCGCCATCCAGATTAATGATTTTACTCTTCTTTTAAAAAGTACATTAGTTTGTTCTTTCCTGTCCTGTCAAAGCTATTTCAACCTTGATCCTTGCAACTAGACTACTGCATTTAACCTTGTTTAAATCTTTAGAGCTTGATTTGCTAAACTAGCATTAAGTTGTCCCACTTGTCAAAGGAAGTTTGATTCACTTTTGAGTCAGGCTAAAATTAATGCCAGGCTGCATGTAACGCGGGTGACCAGGGATACCATACATCGACTTGACTGGGAGACATTATGCCATCCATCGCACTCCCTGAACAACCACCTTAGTGGGAAATCCTTCGCCAATGAGGCAAACACTCACGGCCTTCTCCAGTTTTACCCCCAGGGTATTGCGCAGATGCAGGAACGTTGGCAAAGGCGCTGAAAGCCCATGAGGATTATTTTGAGGACTAACGGTAAGTGAAATTTTTTTATAAACCATCTGTTTATATCAAAAGCAGCAAGATGTTTTCTTTCGTTACGCTGTTTGTACGAAAAGATCTGTGCGCTTTCCTGCAGAAGAAAATAAAATGTCTCATTAATTAAACCGGTGTCAGGATAGCCATAAACGGAAGATTGGAAAATTCAGCTACCATCTTGGATTTTAACTGATTTTCCGGGGTGCAATATTGAGAATTTTTAGTATGTTTAAAAGCACGCTTTGTAGGGAATAATGTGAACAAGAATATTAGGTAAATTGGAGTCAGTATTGGTATAAACAGATCATAAATACAGAAAGTCGGTAAATTCAGCCGCCATTGTGGATTTTGACCGATTTCTTGGGTCCTGATCAATGGGAATTTTGAGTACGTTAACTTTTAAAAGTATAATGCAAAAAGAATCATTTGTATTGGAGTTTTGCCATGGTTAAGGTTAATTTTGCACTAAAATGACTACTGTTAACACCACCATTTCGTGATCCTTAAATATAACGCGTAAGTCAACTCTGTAATTTTGTGTCGTCAATTAGCTGGCACCATTACCGTTCTCTTCACTGTTGTCTGTTGTTCTACAGCCACGTATGGCTTCTTTTTTCTCTACTCATTCATTAATATTGTGTTATGGTACTGAAATATTGTATTATAATCTGCAGTTCATGTATGTTTCATGTCGTCTTTTTGTTTATTTCTACCTTTATAAAGATTTACCTACTACTGTCATCCCTACTAAATAATATCTGTATAGTTAACGCGATTTTAACTCTACATTTGAATACACTCAGATGTTAAGTGGCATGTTGTTGCACCTCGTGTTTTCCTGCAAGCGTATGATATATTTGCTGAGGACAATTGAAGAGATCGTTGTATCATTGTAGTTTCAATTTTATTCAGTTTTGGAACGTTTCTTCCTTTTTTTTTTTAATAGACTTTCAAACATTTCTCTTTTCTGACTTGTGTTTGATCATTCTTTTGTGCTATATTTTATGGATAAGGAATTTCTTATTTGAGGCAGTGATACTGTTTATGCATTTACTTCAAGTCTTAGTTGTGTTACAGTTAGAGTCTGTATGTTTATGAGTTGTCAGTGTCAGCTTAAACGTAGGCAATTTTTATAAAAATGTTCTTTTTTCAAATATTTATATTTAAATCAAGTATTTGAACTAAGACCGAAAGTTTTTCGGACTTTTTTTTTTTGCAGACTGACACAAGACTCCGGAGACATGTCTCATATCGAAGGTCAGCTAACGAAAGGAACAAGTGGAGTAGCTAGTCAAGACAGTGTCCTTGTACAAAGCGTGGATTTATTCACACAACATGAAACGTGGAAGTCTTTGAGTTGTTTGACAGACAGCACAGATCAGAGTGCTCCAGTTAATTTTGACATGTCCAACAGGGTTAGTATGTTCAAATTTTCAAAGAATAGAGTACATTCCGCTCCATTTTACAACACTATTTCAATAAAAATGCAACATATTAATGCACAGAGAACGAATGTATTTTCAATGCGCTGACAAAACCTTTATGTAGGTAAAGCTGTTTATGAACAATAATAATTCGTAGATGGTGTAGCTGCTATCAAGTTAAGTATCTTTACAGTTGGAAGAAATTTGTGGTACGAGGGGGACGTCAGGAAGACAGTTTCATTTAGCAATAACAGCAGTCTGTGTTTTTGGATTATAGAGCTACCATGTGCACGTTCTCGTATGTGTATGTAATAAAGATGTTATGAAATATTTCAGCGGCGTAACATAACTATATCTATTGCTTGCAATTTAAAGGTTAAAAAGAAACAGTATATAATTTTTAGTGTACGATATAAAAATTATAAAGAATTTACAATAGTCCTCTTGCTATTCTTTTTTTTTTTTTTTTTTGTCCCCTCGCACTGCCGATAACCTGCCCTTTCCAGACCTTTTGAGTTATGAAAGATCTTTGACAATAACCAGCTACTTTAACTCGAAGCCTTCATGTAATTCTTCAAAAAACATGCTTCTCGCGCATATTGGTTTCACCATAGCCTTCTTTTCATGGATGAACGAAGTGATTCAGTAAAGTATGTACATTGTGTAAAGGTCCCAATTGAAGTATTTCTTAGGTTGCTTCTACTGTTTTCCAGCTCGTTTTAATTATAGTTTTTTTTTTACGTTTTTCTTCTTTATGTAAGTGAATGTATTTAAAATGGCATTGTAAAAACACAAACGAGGGGAAAAAGGAAAAAACTAAATAATGAAACACACAAAAATCAAATTGGATACTCGTTCTTCTTACTCTTTCATTTCTGTAACAATGGGTTTCTTACATCTTAACATAAATAGATATTGATTGTGTTCAATTTTAGATTTAACTAAGCTCGAGTTCATAAGATTGTTATACTACTTAGAAGAATCACTTCCTTTTTCACACTATCACATTACATCTTGCATATTATTGTTTTGACAGTGTAGTGTGAAAATCTTCGCTTCCTTCTCTTGAAAATTTGGAAAAGTCAGGGCATCTAATTTTCGCACTTGCAGCCTCCGTTCATGGTTTTCGCAAAAATCTAAAGACAAGAAAATTTTGCTTGAAACAAAATTCCGTGGAGTAGTTGGGACTAATCAAATGTGTCTCTTACGAAGTTTCTTCCCTTTTCTTGGGTAAGATGCAGAAGTTGTTAAAACCAGTCATCTCTCAAATAGTTTATTCTAATAGTTTATTCTTAGTTGCTTTGTATAAATCATAAGTAATATTAAATTTTATGTAAAATCATTTAAACTTACCTTTCCTCAGAACATCAGCAGTTGATGTTCACGCAGATGTTCGCACTATTGCTGGCTGCGTGTGCAACAACATAGATCCAAAAGTACGGAAAGTATGCTTTTAACTTTCGAATGATCTTCAAATATTAAAAGTGTTCCTCATCACAGATGTTTACATATGTATATACTTTGTATTCCTGTCATAACTCTCAACGAAGTTCTTTCAACTATGTTAATATCTGGAATTTTGGAAACTATCCGCTTTTGCATAAGACCTAAAATTATGCCCTAAATGTGGAATGTGACAAAGTGTTGAAAGACAATAAATTGAAATATAGGCCTATGTCAAGTAATCTGACAACACGTACAGTAATGTATAAGTGGTCGAAGATATGTGATAGCCATGTAACATCCGTGAGTAGATTTATTTGACATTTATATTGCATTAATGTTAGGAATCCTACGCTTAACAAAATCATTTCTTCGAACACTAAGTACGAGATAAGTTTTTAAATAAAAAAAGTATTGTAAAATGGGGTGCATTACTTTTTATTTACATTGGTAATTAAACTTCTGTAAAATGTGTGTTCTTTAGAAATGTTCAAGAAAAAGAGTTACTTGAGTAAACTAAGAAATAAAGGCTTATATATATCTCAGATATTGTTCAAACCTATGATGTAAGATCATTTTTTTTCTGACGAAAACTAGGGACAGGAAAAATTGTGGGGATTTTCTTGATTTTGTCTATTACACATAATACGGTGATTGAGAAAAAGGTTTGTGATTTTCTTATTTTTCAACCAATTAGAATGAATTTGGTGGAGAATTTGTAAAATGGGGATGTCAAATTAAAGCTAAAGATTTTCTCGATCAAAATCAGCTTAACATCCCTTGCAGGGCGCCCCCAAAAATTATCACTGTACGTTAAAAGTGCATTTCTGTGAGTTTTTGCCGCCGTAAGTTTGATGATACATAGGTTGCAAAGCACAACTGACACACGATTTTATCTTTTTAGATTGATCTAATGAAGTATTTGTTTTATAATATATATATATTTATCATCAAGTAAGCAATTAATTTGTTAATAGTGATCCATATAAAATAATCCTGAAGTTATTGATTTGGTCGCTTGACCTCGTTTCAGTTGTTTTATTTTATAATATTTATATCCCGTATTTGTGAATAGTCCACACCGGTATTATTTTATTTTTTTATCACCACCAATTGATTAATGGCGGCCATTTTTGTATTACACCACATACCAAAATGTGTGTTTGCAGACGTTTAAGAAAAATGTAATATCTACGGAATGGTTTATCATAGGGTATTCAAATAAAAAAACATTCCTTCTCCTAATATCTACTTGATAATTTTAGTCCTCTGCATGAAAAGTCTAAAACGTAATCGAACTGGTCAAAATTGTATCCAAATGTACTTATAGGAGTAGAAAAAGTCCATTTTTCGGGGTGCTGTTTCGCATGTTAGAGATTCATTGTCAAACTTGATTTTTCCTACACTATTTACATATCAAAGTGTGTTGAAGTTATACAGGGTATGTAAGCTGTTATATAATTTCTTATTTTTTTATGAATTTTTAAAAATCCAGAAATTATTATTTTATGAATAATGGAGGCCTAAGGTCTCTGTTTTTGATCTAGTAAAAATATCATTCTTTCACATGTATATTCGTATATAAGGAGAAATTACGGTACATATTTCAACCGTTACACATTTGCAAAATGAAGATGAATAAAGCCAGTGCGGGCTTTGGTAAATATTTTATATTATCACCAGAATGCAAAAGAAAGGTGTGAATACTTAAAATAGAATAATTGGATGTGTATGTATACGTATGTTGGCCGTATTCAAAATGGCGAGAGGTCAGAGTTCGAAAATGGTTATTTTCGACCTTTCCTTGTTCAGGTCTTAACAATCGAATAGGGACGTACGTGTTGGTCATAGTTATTTTTTTAGCTGAAAAGTTAAGTCTCAAAATATTGTAATGCGTGTTTCCCGTATTTCTGTTCGTTCCGCAGACACAGGCTGAGGACAGGCTTTATAAACAGCTTGTATATATACCGTATCGTTGCTCTTCCTCATCTAAATACATAAGGTGTAAAAAGTTAGACCTTCACCAGAAATATTGGGACACCAACGTTTATATCAAAGCGTGCACAAGAAGTGTTCACCCCATTTTGCAAAGTTCTAACTCCGTTCACGCTGAAATCTCAAAGTTGAAATTTTTGCCGTAGATTCTTCGTATGCATGTGAAAGAACGAGATTTTTATCTGGATTACCACCTCCAATATTCATAATACTAATTAAAAAAAAAAAATCATTATAAAAATAAGGAACTATATATCAACCTTCGTATTCTGTATAACTTTAATACACTTGATATGTAATAATGCACAAAAAATCAAGTTTGACAATGAATCTCTTATGTGCGAAACAGCATCCTGAAAAACGGACTTTTTCTATTCTGATAATCACATTTTGATATCATTTTGACCAATTCGATTACGTTTTAGGCTTTTCGTACAGAGGAATAAAATTATCAAGCAGACTTTAGAAGAAGAAATGGTTTTCGTTTGAGTGTTCTATGATAAACCAGTCCGCAGATATTACATATTTCGTAAACGTCTGCAAATACACGTTTTGGCATGCGCCGCAATACAAAAATTTCCATCGGGATGGGCGTAAGCCATAGTGTTGTTACCGCCCATACACTTCATTTTATCTTACAAAAATTTCCGCCATTAATCAATTGATGGTGATAAAAATAAAAGAATATCGGTTTTGAACTATTCGCATATAAGGGATATAAATATTATATAATAAAAAAGTGAAAGAGGTCAAGTGGCCAAATCAATAATTTCAGGGTCACTTTAAATAGATTGACCCAGTATTAGCAAATTAATTGTTTGTTTGATAATCAGAAAAAAGCACCATTTGTATATTTGTAATGTAGCAAGTGCTTGATTAGGTCAGTTTACAAGAAAAATATTATTCGTATGTTAGTTGTGCTTTGCAAACTATGGCTCATCAAACATACGGTGGTAAAAATAAAACCACTTTCAACATACAATGATATTTTTTTGGGGGGAGGGGACATGTTACGAGATGTTAAGCTTATTTTGATTGAGAAAATCTTTTGCTTCAATTTGACACAAAATTCAGTCTAATTGGTTGACAAATAAGAAAATTAGAATGCTTTTTCTCAGTCACCGTATTATGCATAATAGACAAAGTCAATGGAAACCCGCCATTTTTAACAATTTTTTCTGTCCCTAGTTTTCGTCAGAAGAATCGAAAGTAATAATAATTTGATCTTACATCATATATATATATATATATATACTCATATAAACATTTTAAACAATATCTGAGATATGAGAGCACGATCGAATATTAAAATCAGGCGTTTTGGCGTGGAATGAGCCTGCATATCCTTCCTCACGGTAGATGAATAACAATTTTTTTAATTTGGATGCAGGTTGTAATAAAAGGTGATGATGTGTAATGAGTCTTGTGAAAAGTGAGTAGTATCTTAATTTCTTTTTATGTTGGTATAGAGGAAGGATTTGATTTCAGTATCTTAAGAATATAATGTAATAGAAAACTTTTATTTTACAGGCGAAACTTCCAAGAGGTATAGAAAAGATTCGGCCTCACTTAGAACAAATTGATAATGTTCCGTTGTTGGTTTCTTTGTTTACGGATTGCACTCCAACAGCAACACGAGAGATGTTGCGTATTATGCAAGACTACGGTGAAGTTGTTTGTGTCATGGGGTCTTCAGCTAATGCAGATAATATGGGTATTTTCATGCAAGCTGATGCAAGGTTAGTATAGTATATGTTCCTCACTAAAACTAATAAAACTATGTGTACTGAATTTTTATTTTAGAATTATAATTCGTGATCTATTATAAATGATTAGAAGAAGAATCATTGATGATTTTTATGCAAACTTTTGTTGTAAACTGTGCTTCTAGTGTGTACCGGATATCGATCAGTCAGAGCTAGTTCGCTTATCATAAATTAAATGTACGTTATGGTCTAGTTCAGTCTTTCTCAGCCTTTTTTATCCTGCGAACACCATTTACCATGTCATCTAGCCGGTGACCCACATTAAAAATTTTCTTCTGTATATAAGAAATTATATTTAGGATAGGGATTGAATACATAACTTTTGACGTAGGACTATGCCTTTCTCCGCACTAGGTATGAGAGGAGGGGGAGAGTAGCTTGAGAACTTACTATCACGAAACATTTAAATTAGAGCGACGATTGGAGTTCTAAAAGTAGCTAGAAATGCAAAGTTCAGTTTGTTTGAGAGACCAGCTAGTCGTGAACTAGCTCATTCAGTACATTTAGTTCGCAAACTAAAGTAACCCCCAATGCACAATGGCTTTGAGTTGCTGTGTTTGATAGTATATATTCTAATTATGTAGAATCTAATAAACAGTTATTCTTTTCACTTTCCCTGACGGCTTCCTCTGCACACATCCCACGAGCCCCTGGGTGTCGTGGCCTCCATGTTATTAAACTCTACTCTAGCTCATTTTCACTAGCATATAGGATTTTGATCAGCCTGCCATTTTAAAGGATAAGATGCTTTACATTCTGACTCAGAATGAACTATATGCTATCATTACTCAACAAGTCTTGACCTGTTATGAGAAAGGTCGTTGCATTGGGGAAGAAACATCGTGTAGGGCAGGTTTCTAAAACTTTTCACCAAATGAAGTGTGGGCACACGCTT
>JAGDQP010066229.1:0-11308 GCA_022664845.1 Lepisma saccharinum | reverse complement strand
ATGTAATCAAAGAATGTTAGAAGATCTTTTGAAATTCCTGCTCGTCTAAAAAATGTTTCATATTTACCTGTAAGTAAATCCTTTAAATCTCGCGAAAAGATTCCGTTCTGGACTAAAAATCTTTCGCTATAATGGCTATGTATTTTGAAGGTACAATTTACCACTCCCTGAATTACTGACAAAAGGTTCCCTACACTACCCTCATACGTAACTGTACCATCCGCTTTCAAAATAGGTTGTACCTCTGAAAGGACTAAACTAGCTACGACGTTCAATGTACAACCGAAAACGTTATACATTTTATTAGGAAATAAATTTTCGCCAACTTCAAAAGCATTTCCCAGCCAACGATCTAATATTACTGTCTCTCCCACAGCTTTACAGTGGTTTTTAGAGAATGGAAAGTAAGTATAAACATAAACTGAATTCTGATTGGATTCAAACATATTTCCCTCCGTGTTAGTTATTTCTTTAATTTTAGGAGCAACGATTATGGAATTGGCCATATCATGTTGATGCATGACCTGAAACATTTCAGTGATATCATGATTAAGGATCTTTGTATTCCAAATCGCTATCATAGTTCTAACTGGTGAATTTCTGCTTTCGAACCACCAAAATTCTTTTATTATAAGGGAAATAGTTGAGGGATTTTGTATTAGATAAATGTAATCTACACTGAGTCTGCCACGTTCGGCGAATGTTTCCAGTTTTTCCAAAGCATATTCACTGATGTTATTTGGATTGACCCTCAGCATTGGTGTGGTGAAATTCGTATCCAAATAGGTGTCGAGAACATACATTTCTTCAGTCTGGAAAACCACTAGTTGCCTTGTACTTTTAAAATATGTCTTTAAAATCGAATTGATGCATTTTATAAAATTCTCTTGTATAAAATATTTCGCATCGAAAGAAATAATATTTCTCGATCTTACAATTATCACAAAGCCCATTAATATAAGTATTGTTATTTTATTGATCATTTTCGGGCAATAAATCCTGCAAGAGAAAGAAAAGTCACTCTTTGATTATGAAATCAATATTTTTATTAGTTTTAATATTGTTTTAGTATACTTTCAACAAAACTGACGGTCAAATAACGATTCAATAACGATATAAGGCTGTGATGACGCATTTGACTGAATCATTCACACGAAAGACAATGTAGATAGATTAACCTACTTTATGAATGCACGTCTGGTTACCAGTATTCACATTGTTTAAGAAAGAAACATATCCAGAGAAATTCGCCGTTAATTTCTGGAAATCTATGGAACGAATTTATATCTAGGTACTGGAATGAAACCAAATATTCCTAAGGGAGGAATGCAAGAACTGGAGGAAATAATCTATTATTTCTGTTTTCGTGTTGAGCGTTTTACATTTAAGCTAGTTAAGAGTTCTGAAATTTTCACCACAATTTTCACAGAGAGTGGTTGTATTGTCATTTATCAAAATAATTCAATTAATTGTGTTGGAATGCAAACAGCAACTTGAATTTCTTGGTTTGCCGAGTCGGTTGAACTTCATCCGACCATATTAGTAGTATGTCGTAAGCAACTAGAGCAACTTATATTATCTTCTAGAGCATAACGAACTGATTTTCACATACCATAAACATTATTGACTTATATGCATTTTGATTTATTTTCAATGTCACTTGCATCCTTTCGCATAAGTTTCTCAGTTTGGTTCATATAATCTGTTTACTCCATATTGTGTATTCTTAGCATGGTAGCTGACGAGTCTCAATATATTAAATAAATTAATATCAACAAAAAAATTGACAGACATCTAAAATTATATTTCGTCAATCTATAACGGAATTGTACTAACAGCAACTGTCAATATTCACATTTTTATTCATAAATTGGTCATAAATCTGGTATTTCTAGCAACTAACAAACAATCCATATTATTACCACAGTTCAAAACAAATATATTTGTACTCCTAAATACTTTACCAATAAGGGAACATCTAATTCCAATTTCGCAGTGTCCTCACGCAATTAACGTAAGAAAACTATCGTAGACAACTCTGTAATATATATCTCCTTCCAGTCCTCTGAGTAATATCTCAAAATACTTTGACGTTTAATTGCTAAAGCGTTACTCGTGAGTATTGATTTTACTATCAGAATATATCCTATCCATGATAATTACGAATTAATTAATAACGATGCAAATTATTATTACTGTCAATAAACTGGAAGAACGTAATTAACAATTAGGTCAACTTTTCGATTATATTTTATCCGGGAAGTCTCTTCATTATTAAACATTACATTATTGGTCTTATACTCAGGTTCAGCATTGTTTTGACATTAATGAGAACGCACTACAACAATTGATTTTTCTGAATATTCCTCCCTCGATGCCCTTTGGCAGGGAAGATGCCCGTAACGTCTCATATGGCGATCATCGACAACCAATGTCCAGGAGAAAAGGTGGGTAAGTCAATACCCAAGAGCCTTTGACAGTTGTAGATTAGAGTAACCCTGGACTCAGGCAGAATGGATATCAGCAAATTTCAAACTTGAGTACCTCTCAAGCACCGATCTGAAGTTCCAAACAATTTCTTAAGAGCGTTATGGCTAATTTGGTAATGGAAGAGTTTTAATTGGAGTCGCACTTAGAGTTGGCAGGGTATCAACATCCTTTAGAAAGAATTTTTCTTAGGCGGAACTATGTTTCTCTGAAGCTCATTGCAATCGGAAATTCAAATCTGAAGTCAGAATCTATCAGGCACGGTTTTCTAATTATAAAAAACATAACAAATTCAATTTACTCAAAATATGCAATTGGTGATCAATGCAGTTGGTGAGAAATGCCTTTTTCTTTGAAGCATTTGGCAACATTAAACTTCTTAACTCCTGTTCCATACTGAGCTCCAAGGAGGTATATTTATTTATTTGTGCACCTTCAACAGAGATATACATCTCCAGTTAAAGAAGGAATATACAGTTTACTATTACAAGATACTGTAGTCCAAAAAAATATTGCAGGCCATTAGCAAACTTACACGAATTGAATCTACAGCGGAACACAAAGTTTCCCGGGAAAGATACATTTTTATAAGTAAAATTGAACGATTACATAAGAAAACTATTTTTGTCTCCAAAACGCTTAAAAATATATTTTCTGTTTCCACTGCAACAATTTCATTACATTAGTACTTTTCAAACGAAATTTGGATTTAATAGATTAAGCCATTCTGGTGATATCTGAATTTATTTTGAATAATACTATAAAAATTAGAATCCAAAAATACCCATCATTAGAGTATAAAATGTTTCTTTTAACCATAACTCACATCAGTTACAAAACGATTTTTGAATATGTTCTTCTACATTACATGAAGATTATTTGAGTGAAGTATCGTTTTGTAACTAGTGGGGGATGATGATTAAACAACACAAAGTTTCCTATGAATGGTGCATTTTTACAAGTAAAATTAAACGTTTACATAAGAAAATTAATTTTTATCTCCAAAACGGTTAAAGGTATAGTCTTTTGGTTTGCACTGTAACATGCGCATTATATTAGTACTTTTTGAACGAAATTTGGATTTGATAGCTTGACCCATTCTGGAGATATAAGAATTTATTTTGGGCAACACTATAAAAATTCTGGAAGTGGTCATTTTATGACGCGCTTTCCATGATAACCAGAAGTGGTATGGACATAGGATTTGGATTAATGGAACTCTCATATGATCTAGTTATTACGTGTAAAATTTCATTACAATCGGTTGAGGAGTTGAAAATGGCCCCCATGCGCAGTACTCCTTTAGGCTACAACGTATATTCAGTAAACGTTTAACCTCTGCCATTATGCTTCAAGTGATTAAACTACAATATACAATTTTATAGTGAGTACGCACTATGATATGGTTATACGAATGTTTGTGCGTACGCATGTTGACGCTACATTTGTCAACTTATTGAGAATATTCATAAATATTTTTTTTCATACACCAAATTCTTTGTTTATAAAGTTCGAAATTCGCAAAGATTCTTAAAGTTAGTTTATTGGTAAAATATTATCCATGTTAAAAGAAATATGTGCATGCATTCACGTACGTTCAAGCTATCGCGATATGAAATGTATCGTAGACTGCTTAGAGACCATACTTAGTAAAACATTTAGTTTCTAGTGACAAAATGCAAATTTGAACACTACTGGTTTAATATATTCCCATACATTGAAGGTAGTTTCCGTTCTCTGTATCTGAGAATCCTATGACCAAAAAGTAATGATACCAATGGAAATATTGCATATTATTCATACAAAAAAAATATTTCTTTTTAAAAGGATTAAATATTATGTAACACATTTTGCCATCTTGTGTATTCTCTTTAACCTAATTCCTACTTTTAGACATCGGAATAAGAAAGAAACACATTTGTCATGTTGTTCAATTGCTTCACAAACGTATAAAATGAACGTACACAAATTCATAAACTCTACTCATCTACTCCGTGCATTTGCACTTGTAGAGAACATTGTTTCACATTTTGCGAAAATGTTCCTTTTGCATGTTCACTACTACATTTAAAGAGTCATGTCACCTGTGCTCACCGAAAGTCTATTTCTTTTGCGAAATATTAATGAACTGTAAAAAATATTGTTGATGTTGCAAATCACAATATAACAACAGTTACGTTCCTCAAGTGGACTGTATTGCAGAACAGAGGCCTTGTTCACTCATTGGTACAGCCCCTCTCTCTATGTTTATTTTTTAATTGTTCCACTCTGTATCACTAAATATTGTGTTTCTGGAAATACCCCGTTCCCTTCTGTGTTAAAAATACAATGGTGCTGAAAGCTAGACCAAATATGAGTAAAATAAATACACACATCATGTGATTGAGATTCAGTTTTTTTGTTTCCTTTTGAAAATGCTTTCTCAACCGATTACGACCCAGGGAATCATGATGCCACTCTTGAAACAATCCCATTTCATCGCAGAGGTGTATGAAATACATGAACATTTCCTTGAAAGGAAAACTTGATCTACATGTAAACATGGAGGGGTAATGGAATATAGGTTCAGGAATAAGATACAATCTGGGATCTCTATTCGTGTCAAGGTAGGAAGTAAGCCTTCTACCACAATACTCGTAAAGAAATTGGAGAAAGGGAGACATAGTATCAGCAACAGTAAAAAGTCGTAACACGTTATTTCCCTGCAATACTGTCCATTTTGCATACATCTTTTGGAATAATATATTGGTCGAGTTTCCGGAAAAGAAATCACGTATTATTGACGGCCCACCGACAGGGATAGTTGCATCAACAAGTTTTTCAAAGTTGTCTATATTTGCTTGGCTTCTAACAGGAAACTCATAAGAGATCCCTCATATCCTGTGTTCAGTACAATATATCGCAGATTCCAAATGTGCAATGATAGGTATACAATGTTGGTGTCTGAAAACCCAGGCACCGATAATTCGACAGATTGTATAAAAAGAAAGGAATTGTTTGAAATCGTTCATGAGTGTGCTGCAATTACTAGTTTCATACCCAAAGTAACAAAAAGATAACTAATACTGATCATAGCCCATGGAATAATCGGGAATGGGAATATCAAAATCATCCATTTTGGATATATACCCGGAACTCGAGGCATCAATACATAATGTTGCATCAAATGGATTTTTCACAGATAAGTTTGAATTCTTTCTGTAATATATTTTAAGTGTAAAATCCATTCTTTCGAACAGTACGTGGAGGGAATTACCAGTTCGACCTGTCAAACGTCTCTGTCCGCTGTCCATGATTATGTTGTTCATAAATAATAGATGACCTAAATAAACTTCAAGCGTAGGAGGGAACATTGTTAATTACGTAGTCAGTTAAGAAATGAGTTTCTCTTTGCATCATAGCTGCCGTCCTTCCATCGGGCAACGATTACCGGATCTCCTACATCTTTGCATTGGGAAGTCGTGAATTGGATATAAGTATATCAGGATATGGAATTATAGTAAGACCCTGTACAGTACGCTGCTACAAGAATAATATAGATATCACATACTCTTGCTATTTACAGTGTGGATTTAATCGCTCCCTTTTTCGAGCAAGAATTTATGAGCAAACAATTATTGAGTTTTAGTTTTGCAAAGAGTGTCATAATGCAGCTTACATGCAAGCTACAGCTTTAATCATGCGTATTCATCTGCAAAATTTCGATATGATATAATCTGAATATAAAGGTTTCAAAGTTGTAACGGCACACTGTGTCATGACATTTACTTGTTTTCTTCTCTTGTTTTATCAGTGTTTGTTTGAGAAATTTAAAATTTTTTAGCAAACACAGCACGGTCTAATTGACCCGTGAGACGGAGGAAAAAATAATAGAATGTGCTTTTATAGTTGATAAAACAACAGTTAATGGGTATATTTATTTATTATTTCGTTTAACTAAGGACTATAGGGGCAAAGGCAAATTAATTACCAATATTTTGATACTCTGATAAGTATACCTACAAGTTAAATATTATTGTATGTCTTTAATCTTTTACAAGCGACAGAAGGCATGATACGTTCACTGGTTGATTAGATCAGTTTATTACCAAGGGTATTTTATTGTTACTTTATCCGAAGCAGATATTTCGTAACGTTATTTTTTTAAATGTAAACTCTAATATTATGATAATACTGGTCGACAAAATAAAGAGTCACAAAACGCTTTTGATAATGATTAAGGATTTGTTTGTGGGGGCGCTGTGTTCTAACAAGCCCACCGTTTGTCACCATCACACACCATTTTATCTAAACTGGTATGGAGACTACAGTGAGACAAAAGTCATAGTACAGCCTTGTAGTTCACAAATCGGAAACGAAGCATCGTAGTATACAAATATGGAACAGTGGTAAATAACATTTTGGACTAGATGAACGTGGCCGTCATCTTGAAATCCGTTACATTATAGGTCATTTTATCAAATTGCAAGTGGGTCGTGTGACATATCAAACAATATGAAAATGTCCCTGGAAATATATTCCAGGTACCAGATTTGACCTACATTCGGTGGTGTCACAGTTATCTTCACTGAAAATGTGCCGCTTGATATATTTATGGACCTCCAGTACAAATTTGTTTCTTAAAAAACCGATATCTAACTGAAACATTGCAGTTCACAAGCTTGGAACGGTGGAGAGAGGCTACATTTTGGAGAGCAGCATCAACGTTTCTGCTATTTTAAATTCGCCATATTGGGTGTTTTTTTAAACTAGCAAGTGAATCGTGTGACGTATCAATCAATACTAGAATGTTATAAGAAACTGATTCCAGGTACTAAATTTGACCCACCTCTTACGATGTCAGAGTTGTCTTCTCTGAAAATGTGCTACTTGATGTATGGACCTCTAGTACAGCCTTGTTTCTCACAAACTCATTAGTTATAGTTGTAATGGTATGAGTTTGGATTTGATGTCTTTTTCTACTTGTTTTTAGTATGTAGTTTTTTTTTCCAAATCTGGTGTTATTTTGATATATGATTTAGTGTTGTTAATTTGAAATTGTATATTTTGAATGCTTTGTCCTGATTGGACTGCTTGTAAGCCAATCAGATTTGTCCATGGGTTCGAGACACGACGGCTGAAGCCCAAGCTTCAGTTCGTCGCTATCGTAGGTGTGTGATGCACATGTTATATGTAACTTAAATATCGAACGTTATGGGATCGACGAGTGAGCTGCGTGTGTGATCTGTACGTAGTTTATTTTTTGGAATTCCATACTGGAAGTGAAGGAAGTCGGAAACCTGATATCGTTTATTTGTGGATTCACTGGATAACTTTCCCGCTCCCCCATTTTCCTAGTCGTCTGTGTAAGAAAGAGGGAATCTCAGTAAAGAAACTCACACGGCAGGCCACATATCGAGTCCCTGGTATTTGTATGTACCTATGTTTGAAAATAGTAATTATAGTTTGTATATTGGGTATGTTCTATTTGTGTACATTCGTTTTCTTTCCGTGAGGGTTGTAAATGTAATTTGTGGAACCGAGGGAAGTGAAATAAGTTATGGGAGCACGTGCGGCTGCCCGTTGTTTAGATATCGTGGAGGGAGTCAGTTGGACTACCCATTCGAAGAAGTATACATATTTATTTTTGGGAGCAAGAAGCTACCCGCTGTAAGCTTACCTTTATCTTGCGATACAAGATAATTTTTTTTCTGCACTTGTATAAATTTTTTTCTGTATTACTCACAAGCACATTTTGTTTTATAATAAATATGTTGAAAATAATTTCATTGCCTCGGCTGCCTTTTTCAAGCAACAGAAATCAAGGTCACCGATCAATACACTTGTGTGTGCGAAACTGAAGTGTATCACTGAGTTCTCTAGCACTTCTGCCACTCCACCAATAGGTCGCGTATTAAGCAGTTGTAGAAGAGAGATTAATTTGGTGAGATCTTGAGATCTGGTTTCTCTTTTTGCTAATCTGTCTTCCGTGGCCGAGTGGGTGGAGTCTGGTAACTCGGGCTTCGAGATTAAGCCCAAGCAACATTACATAGTGAATCATAATAACAACCAGTTCACACTACTTTTAATATTCGTTACAGGAAAGATATGAAAAGATCAAAGATTGTCTCCCTTAAATATGTTCATATTGATCACATTTTACAAGAACAGAATAGCAATAAAAGAGCAACAAGAATTAAAGTTTGTTAAAAGTATGTTGCAAACTTCTTCTCTCACTCTCAGCTGTTTAAATGAGCGAAGGTTCGATTAAATATAATGCAATACTTAATTGAAAGCTATGGAGATTTAGACAGAAAGCGAGGGAAGGAACACACACACGAGGATATTTATACACAATAAGCAATACAACTTTATTAGTAATTCTTGCTCAATAAAGTAATTTAAGAAATAGTGAATTTAAATAATTGAAACATGAACAAGAGCATTACGCCTTAAATTCTTATAAAAATATTGAACATACGTGTAAATCCTAAATGCACTTACGTATAACATTTGAATATAACAGTTACAATTTCACATTTAATTGCTTTTGTCAACATGTGTCATCAACTGTAATTTTAAAAGGAAGGAGACTCAGGGAATTTACAACGAAAGGATAATTCAAATCCACCTTCAATTTTCGGAAGTTCTATCTCGTCATTTTACTTCGTCCTGCAGTCCTGTATAGTATGAAGTCCCCTTCTCAACGAAGATTTACTACACTATTCTGATTCCATTTGATGACGAATAATCTTATTAGCTTAACGTCCGTCTGACGGCAGGATTATTAACAGAGGCTTTCTTCTAAATTTACAGGTAAGGTTCATGACGCTGAAACCTTGTTATGTTTAGTTAAACAAAGGCAGAGTTTATGTGTGGTAAGAGGAGAACTGTCTTTTCTTCTATTCCTGTATTCCACATAAGTCATGAAATCATTGTTCCAAATGTCAAATGCAATCACTTCGCTCAAATATGAAAATCTAACTTTTCACCTAAGGTTAAATGATCATGTCAGAAAGCCGGTGGTAGGATCCAATACTGAACATAGATTTGAAATCTGCTTGTAAACATCTCCAGTTTGAAACCTACTTTCATTGTCGAGGATGGCACTCTGGACTATCCAGTCTCTTACCAATTCCTTTAATTTTCATTCCTACACCAAATAATTTAAGATTTTTTCTTAATCATGACTTTATACAGTACTTGCTTTCAGGTTCACTGAGTTAGAAAGAAACAATCACAGAAATTCTACTCACAAGCAAGGATTCCCAAGTGTAACACCCGGATTTGCTTAAAACTCCTCCAGTGGATAAAGGAACAAATAGAAAGAAATAGGCACTTTATATCGGACAGCGTGGGGGATGAAGTGGGCAAAAGTCCCTCTAAAGTGCAAACATAGGGCAAAGCGACACGTTGTATCGAGATCGTAACTACCAACGCACACTGTGGATTTGCTTAACACTTTTACAATGAATAGAGGAAGAAGCAATAAGGGATGGGAAATTTGTAATATTAGTTTATAAGAGTGGTAAGAGGCCACAAATTACGAATATCGTGTGCAATGTACACCTACCAACCGGAACGACAAATTCACACTCCTGATTGTCTTGAAACTTCTACAATGGAGAGATTGAAGAAAGGTAAGGGATACTGGCCAAGGTGACATATAAGATTGGATGCGCTTCAAACTCCTACATTCGATAAAGGAACGAGAATTAACACACATGTTGTTTTTATATCGGCCAACGTGGCCTTACTAGAAGGTGTCGCATTGCCCTACGTTCTCGCTTTATGGGGCCGTTTGCCCTGTTCATCCCCAACGTTCCCGATATGAAGAAAATATGTTTGTCTTACTTCTCGTTCCTTTATCCACTGCAGGAGTTTCAAGTAAATCCGGGTGTTACACTACGGAATCCTTGCTTGTTCAGCTCTCATCATGGCACTATCTCACTTTCAGAGGGACAAGGAGAGCCGTTGCACCTCTTCCAAAATGAAAGTTTTCAAGGTAAGATCTTCTGCAAAGATTAGAGTTTCTAAATACAGACTGCATTTCTAAATTTTTCCTACTTTTCACATGTTACTAAAAGGCCATATACAATTTTAAAACAGTCTTTGTGTCTCTTGCTGGAACTTCATTTCATGAGTGGATTCTTACAGCGGCGAGTCTGTGTTAGTTCGCCTCATTATTGGAAGCAATTTTTAAATTATAGTGTTCATCCATTTCTTGTACAGAGAATCGAATCATTTATTCGATTGGTTTAAAAACTGATTGGGCGAACCAGCCAAAATAATAACAACGAGTTCAGGCGAACAATCTTAATATCACAACTGGACAAGGCGACCCAGGGCGAACCTGCTGAGTACCACCACTACACATGTAGATAAGGAAGTGAAGCATCGTAGTACATAAATGAGGAATGGTGGGAACAGGCTACATTTTGGACAACAGTATCAACGTGGTCGCCATCTTGAAATCCGCCATATTGGATCCATTTTCAAATGCCAAGTGGGACTTGAAACATATCAAAAAATACGAATTTTTTCCAAAAACCCATTGCATGTATTAAGCTTGACCTAAGTGTTACGCTTTTGGAGTTAAGAGGCAGCTAGATATTTAACACATGTACAGGGAATTTTCAAAAATGATAAGTCTGACACCGTAAGAGGTAGGTCAAATGTAATACCAGGTATGTATATGACAATATTCTCGTGTTGTTTCATATGCCACATAACTCACTTTCTTATTGAAATAATTGACCTCTATTCAATATTGGGGTTTTTAATATGGCAGCCACGTTGAACATCTACACTAAAATGTAGTCCTTTCCCACCATTCTACATT
>JAGDQP010066228.1:0-11309 GCA_022664845.1 Lepisma saccharinum | reverse complement strand
CTGTTTCCTTTATTTTCCAATTATCAATTTTTGACCGTATAATCGAATATCTCAAAAAAAGTTTTGAATTATAAAAAAACGCACTTGATGTGGTTATAATATGCATTTGATATTCGTAATCATCGTTCCAGTTGTTGTTTACTTCTTTGATGCATATATACACCTAGGTAGTATACCCAGCACTTGGTCTCATTTTCTGGAAAATTGCACGTTTTTGCCATACCTGGTTGATAGCAAGTAGTTGATTTTACAGGGCTGTATGATACGCTGTGTCGCCGTTTTTATTTACAACGTCTAAACGGCTACGGCCTTTTTTCAACCTCTATTATAGCTTCCTTAAGAGGCTACGGCTCCTTTTTCATCCCCTATTTAACGTAGCAGAGAAACAAGGACGCCCTTCAACTCTTAAACAAATACAGTGGAATATATTAGTTTACCTAAGGCGAATTACGAAGCCCCTTTTAATCCCCAGCTCTTTTTCATCGTCTTCAACAGAGATTATATACACATTCCCTCAACCCCTATTTAACACAGCAAAGAGGGTACAAAGCTCATTTTGCAATCTCTATTTAACATAGCAGATATTTCATAAAATGGTACGAACCTCTTTTTCAACCCTTATTTCCTCCCACACTTAGAGATTACACAAATGCGCATGAATATATACTGGTTAATCTATACGCTAGTTAGTGTTTTTCTGTGCGCCAGCGGAATATTTTTCGGATATGGCGACAATGCTCGAACTTTGGGACTTAACTAGTTCCGGCCTAGAGAATCACGAGGAGGACTAATTAAACCCGAAATCAAATAGTCAAACGTAGGTTAATAATCCGTTCTACCTGAGACATAAGGTAAAGATAAAGAAGAAATAAATAAATACTTTAACAAATATATCCAAGAAGGGAAACAAAGACCTAAAACTTAACATCGTAAAAAGGTAAACGCAGATTGGGAAAAGATGCAGACGGAAAGGGATGGCACTCCAAAATCTCTACAAGTGTTAGGAAACGGCCATATGATCGGGAAACAGAACAAGGGACATCTAGACCACATACGCCAACACTTATTTCTCAGGACTCAACCAAAAGGAACAGAACTTCAGAACAAGATGAAAAGATTGCTAAGCGGAAAACATAAAAAAGATAATTGTAAACCTAAGAAACCGCCAAGCATTCTTGGAAAGAGGATAATGGAGGGGGAGAGAAAAACAACTAAATTTGGAAATGGAAAAACAGCGGCTTACATACTGTTTCATCTATCTGGCCCAGACACAAACCAAATTGGAAGAAAGGGAATTCGAACTCGATACAGAGGAAATGATTTAAGCCAACTAAAACATGTAGCTATCCAAAGTAGTTTTAGAATCAAGGAATTAGTAATAATTAACGAACAGATTTGGAGGCTCAAGGAAGAAATATAATTTATTTATTTATTTATTTCATCGACACAACAGGCCTTAATGCATATTTATAGCGTCTACAATAATTTTTAATTGTTACATTTAATGACACAAATAATAGAACATCTATACCCTTTTTCTTGTCCAGAAAGTTTATTTTTCTTTCTCTTTCTCATTGTTTTTACAATATATTCTGTATTATTCTTTTGTACAGTTCTTCCGAATTTCCAAATATGTCCAAATTTGTACAATTCTTACCAATTGCATTATAAGTAGCACTAGTTCTCCATGTAGGTGACACATTTAATACGTTTGTACGAGCTTTTCTGCAGTATAATAGGCAACTATATCCCTCGCGCGTTCTGAGGTATGGGACCTTAATAATTATTTTTTCAATTAATTCGGTACAGTCTATTTTATTGTGCAAAAGTCTGTACAAGAAAAGTAAGTCGTTTTCAAGGAAACTTCGGGAAGATATAAAGAAGCTTTGTACAGATAATTGAACACTAAAACCAAGAAAGGGCCTAAGTTGAACCCCGGCTCTGGTGGGGAGTTTCGCGGACATGCTAAAAATATACAGCTAAGATCCCGTAGAAGACACCCCTAATAGAGTCTAACAATGGGAACTCATAACCAACGATCGTGATAAAGCCAAAAGAGGGAGCAATCATCAAGGCACTAGGGTGAGGCTAACCAAAATTGTAACAAGACAAGATCGCATACATTTTCAAATTATACAGGCCAGGACGGCACTAATCCTGCCAATGGCAAAAGTGCGGTATGAATAGAAAATAAGGAAACATCCAGGGCTGTCCGAAAATTTCGACTTGACGAATAAAAGTAAAAAAAATCATCCTTTAATAATTATTATGTGCAATGTACCAGCGGAATTCAAGGAACAGAGGCAATTGAAGAATTGATAGTCCAGAATATCACGAAGAACAAAAACAACTGATAAGACCAAGGTTTAATACAGGTCCAAAGAATTAAAACATATACTATCTGGTCTTGGAACTGCCAAAATAGGTACGAGAAATCATCCTGAGGAACCCACATGTATACATACATAGGATATGAGGCAACTGACGTAAAAGACTTCCTGGTTATCACGACACGCGTGAACTGCCACGAGTATAGTATGGCCCCATTGCAGCTCATTGTCGTAATTATGCTGGGTTCGGCAGATATAGAAAGAAAGGATATAAGAAGATATTTTACAAGGTCAAGGAAAATAAATTCTACATGTTTTGTAATTCAAAGAAAATGCTGTGTGGTGCAAAAATTCAAAGCGAATGCCCACAATATGAGCTGACGTTGCAGTGCATCATAGATTGATTCGACTATGGCCTATAACCCTGAAAGATCTAAGCCAGCATTACCAATAACCGAAAGAGAAAACATACTGGAAAAAACGAAGCATCGAGGGGCTTTTAAAATTAAAAACAACAAAAAATAAAATAAAAATAATGTAATTGGCTAACAGAGGAAAATAATAAACTTACCGAAAATTTCCTTCACATCAAGAATGGACACATAGACATGGATTTAGAGAATCAAGTAATACTTCATTAGATATATCCGGACTTAACAACTTATACAATACGTTTTGCTCAGTCAGTGGCCTTATCACGCGATGGATTTAATCTGGAGAACCTTGAATACTACAAGATCGACATGGGGAAAACAAATACCTAGAAATGTATCTGTCTAGAAATATATATAACTACCAGATCATAAACATCGCGTCGTCAAGGGATACATTCCTAGGAGAATTGGAACGGACAGAGAACTAATTTTCGGCCATGAAGTACGAAAGGAACATAAAAATGATCATACTAGCTAAAGGGATGGGACTCTGGAGCCCGGAGATGTGCTACAGCATCTGAAGAATTTGGAACACAATATGGAAAGTGTAGGTCTAGTAATGATAATGTGGGACCAGTATCTTTAGGGACATGTCATAAGAACATGGAACACGGTAAGGGTTACGGAGGCGGAAACGGACAAAGAAATGGAAATCCAGGGGACATAGATGAAGAAGAACGAGAGGGACCAAACAGAGAACGAAAGATAACCTACAGATAAGAAGGGGGGACGGAAAGAGGAAGAAAAATTATGGAAGGCATGGATAGAAGGTTGTATAAGAAAAAAGAAGATCTGAAGCGACGTCGCATTACATTGAAGAAGAGCATATAGCTGAGGAAAACGAGTAGACGGTGTCAGGGACTGGTGAGGCTAGAACGACGGGTTTTAACCCAAACGAAATTTATGAAGATAAGGACCGTATTATGTCAAGAGTTGAAGAGCCGTTACTACTGACAAAAGCTCTTAGGATCATTGTAAGAAATGTCCACCCAAAAGAAGAACAATAACGTTCCCAAAAATTGAAGAAGTTGACAGAATTAACTTATGTTCCAATGAAATAACAACTTATCGACAGGACCTATTCAAATAAATAACGTCTACATACAGTTCGTTATGGCGTATGAACGTACAGTATCTGTGACAACGGAGAGGTATCCAGCATGTTACGTCCATCTAAGACAACCCTAAATATGCAAATTTGTTCACGTTAACTTGGACAGATCATGCCTAGAAACCGTTGAACTTAGGATACACTTCGAAAAAGAAAAGGTGGTTGCGGAATGCATTCAAGAACCTTATCAATAATAAAGGAAAAATACCGGGCAGGCCGACAGACGCCATGTCACTGATACCAGAGGATCCTAGCCCCAATGGTCGCTGTCGTGATATTTAACAAGAAAATTGAAGCGTTTGTGGACTCCAAATACACATGTAAGTGGATACAGACATTCAGCCTAAAACTTGGAGAACACCAAATAACCATTATCAACAAACTGGGCGACATCTTTGTAAATAAACAGGAAGCAATTTTGAAACGGATTTTAGAGGATGTTTACTTATCTTTGGTGATTTTAATGCTAATTCCCCGCTCTGGCTCTGAGCTGGAACAGTTGGAAATGGAGAAAATATGGGGACATAATTAACTAATACTAACTCGTAGTACATAATGAAGAATATCAGCCACCGACATTCCAGGGTAGGGCAGGGGTGGAGATTATCATAGATACAACGATTACAAAAGGTAATATACATAGGAATATACAGGAGCGGAGTGTGCTGGAACACGGAACGACGAGCCAGCCCGGCGTTATTATCTTTTATATTAACTTTACGCAAGACAATAATAACAACAACGATCACGAAGAACCAAATAAATTATACTATATTGCGAAAAACTAAACTACACTAATTTAATGTACAAATTGGAACTACCTCAAATCAAACGGTATGTGGATCTGGATGACATCGCAGAGGAGATAGAGAAAGTTTCGCAAAAATCAATCGTAAGCTTGGCGCCAAAAACAAATAAAACTAACAAGTGGGAAATTTCTGATCCCAAAAAATGGGTAAACTTTAAACGGGACTTAAAACAAGTAAAAGAAGTTATAAAGCAGACAAGGACCACGAACTGAAAATACAAAGATTAAACCAATTTTGGCAAAAACGAAAACAAAAGAAAAACAAGAATTGGAAGGATAGCTATTTGAAAACAGAAAGAAGATCTGGGGAAGCCCCAGGTGGACGAAAAATTATACAATGACATTTGGGATATGCCTTACAAGATAGTTATGAAAACAAAATACAAGAGGGGTAATGAATACATTAAAAAGACGATGGAATGTTGTCACTATACTAAAGTCACTAAAAGCAAACAAGGCACTGGGTCCAGACGAAATTGGAAAAATAAATCTACTAATCTTTAGCGGAATTTTGGGCTCCATATTTAGCAAAATTATACGATGATAAAGGAAGATTCCCAGACACGTGAAAAAAGCAAACTTCATTATTTTGTATAAGGGACAGGCTAAGCCGAAGACTAATCCCAAATCATACAGACCGACATGCTAACTTAACGTAATCAGCAATTTAAAAAAAAAAGTTAACAAAATAATGAAAAGGAGAAAACCTAGAAAGCTATAATCTACAATATGTCTTTCGTTGGGGTAAATACACTGAAGATACAATAAATGTGTTCTGCGAGGCAGTAAATTGATTAAAGCAGGATAATTGCAAATACGTCATGGGAGTCTTCTTTGATATTGAAGGCGCAATTGATAACATGTGGTGGATATCAATTTTGAAGGAATTGAAAAAAAAATCGGATGCACCCAAACGTCTGGAAAACAATAAAAGATTACTTCCGAGACAGAACGATATAAATATATACCGTTGATAGCGTCGCGAGCAAGACTCCGACAAAAGGATTCCCGCAAGGCTCAGGACTGGGGCCGATTGTGTGGGATGTGATGTTACAGCCGTGTCTGGAACTGCTGAACGGACTGGAAGAAGTGGAACGGGTTGTGGGATATGAGGACGATCTGGTGGTCGCAATAAAGGACAAAAGCAGGAAAGATCTGTAAGATAAAGCAAATCATGTTATTGAAAGAATTATATTATGGTGCGAGAACTAGAAACTATTAATATCAGATGAAAAAACGGAATATGTAATATTAAATGGTAAACTGAATTTCAAAAGGGGACCAATAATGAAGATAGAAGGGACAAAAAAAATAAAAAAAAATATAAAATATCTAGTTGTGCTACACGTTGAAAAGTTTAATTTTAGATTCCATGTACCTGTAACAAAATATAAAGCAATTAAAATATCATATAAAATTGTAAACATGTGATATGTACCGCGACCATGCATCTTCAAATTAAATGGATGGGAGTCGCGTACTGGTTAAAGAAAGGGAAATGGGATAAAACTATGGACATGTTACATCAGGCAGCAGAAAGTATGGGAGAAATTCAAGAAATACCGATCACTGCGTGGCAAAATTCTGGAATGAAACATCTAAGGCTAGAAGAGTGTTAAGCATGTTTCCAGACGTGTCAGAGCGGGCAGAGATGAACCTAGAACCGGAAAGAAGTCTACTGCATCTCGTTACCGGTCATGGACCCTACTGTCAGAGCCTGAAGGATTTAAAACCAGTTGAAGATAATATATGCCGCGTGTGTTTGCTCCCCCGGACCGGTTGCTTCCCCGGACCATGTGGTCCTCAGATTTAGAGAAACAGAAGAACTGGTTAAGGACCAGAGAGCCCTCCTGGGGGAGACCCGTCACAGAGATTCTGAGAAGACCAGAACAGGTGACGGTTCTTTTGCAGACGGCATATAAATTGTCTGGATTTTATATGAAAATATACCTGGTCGGAAGGCGCGCTCTGGCATGGCGATCCGTAAAATACTTCACAAGTGTTACATCTAGTGAAACATGACCGGAATTTTCAAGCAAGGGGTCGCGCGCGATTGGGTCAACCGCGACAACCGCGATGACAAAGAATTTGAAATTACACACTCCAACGCCATAATGGTGAAAATCAACTAAATACACTATAATAGCAAAACGTCTGATACTAAATGTAATAACTAATATACCGAGAAAAAAATAACTACCTTCTAGAAAATTGAAAACCTAACCATCAGTGAGATGGTGCTGGAGGAACTCCAGCAACAAAGAGTGCCTCGCCTGAAACTCCGCTGAGGGACACCCGATTAGTGTGAAAGTGTAAGTGTGTATATGGTGGAGGAAACAAGGCTTGACGATAGTGTTATATTTACTTGACAAACAATATATTAACATACATACTAAAAGTTGCGGAAAATGCAACTAGAGGTCAAACAGTGCTTATACTAATCTCGTGTGAATGTGTGCGATTGAATGTCTTTAAATAGAGAGTATGGAAACAGATAAGAATGAAGACTAAAGGAGAGTGTGGTGTAGCACAAGGAAGCTGGTCGTACCAAAAAGGAAGGGGAAACCATAATTTTCTCTTCATCTCCCTGTAATGGGTCAATAATGTGAACGAAATAGAAGAAGGAAGGCCAACCCTTTGAGGAGAGGAGAATTCAGCCCATAGGGAAGTTAATATAAAAGGCCAGCCTTTTTTATTCTAATCTCGTCCCAGGGTTAGCAGAAGAAGAAGATGAAGCCAAACTTAAGGTTATTTTATGTTTTCCTCTTTTTGTTCTGTACTTGTCTTTACGTGATGTATGAGTTTGTATAAAAAGAAAATAAAGTAAGTACGGGTGTCCCATATAAATTTTCCATCAGATTAGGAACATACACCAATAGAACATTATGGATGCCTGGTCATAAGTTTATCCCACAACACCAGCTGTCTCAGCAGGTAGAACATAGGAGATACTTGGAATGCCGAAATTCCGGCAATCCAACAATGTCTTTGGATATGCCTGCCCCAGTCTTAGAAGTGCAAATATGTGCGTGATGCACGTCCTTGAAAGTGCATAACTCAACCTGTGAAGTGGATGGAAAGATTCAGCAAATAATGCATAAAATTAAAATTAAAATCGTAATTATAATCTTGATCATTTAAGTTAACTGAAAACCGTACCACGTAGTAAAGCTGCACGTAGTATCCTTGCACGGCGATGGGGCAACTGTGAGGTGGCTCCCGAAAAAAATCAAATTTAAATATCTCGAAAACTATTTACCCAATCTGTACCAAAATTTCTGATTAAGTTTCTTCTTTAATAGCGTACTATGAAATATTAAAATAACTTTCAAGGCCATATAATAGCAGCAAAACCGAAACTGTTCTAGTTGAATTGTAATACTACTAAAACACGTCATTACTTTCCTGACATGAATGAGAAAAAAACTACAAGTCATCTAGGGAGCAAAGATATTCTGTTTCTCTCCATAGAGAAGAAATGTTTCGGAAAATGAACTTTAGAACTTGATATTTCCAATACCATTAACAGCAGTACCAGAGACGTCATTTTGAAGCCGGGGGCAATTGACTCCCCTGGGTTTTGGAATACGCCCTTACTAAAATGAAAAATCTCTTTAAAAAGGTAAATTAAAGCGACATAAAAATCAAATGAAAAGATTTTTTTTTTTCAATTTCAACCCTTTGTAGGGTTTTGTACCAAATTCATAACTGAAACAACTGCTTCTAGCATACTACGCAATGTAGGTCAATGAGTTTTGATTGCATGTTACAGTAATTCATTTGGTGCCGATCTTACCCACAACAAATCAAAATGAGGAAAACATTTTATGAAATGTTGTGAATTTTATTTATAATGCCTTTTAAATAGGGCGTTTGCCTTCGTGTTCTGTAAAAGTTTATATTTATATGCTCTTTTGCTTTCATATACGTATCCGGTCCAGTATAATTCTGCATAACGTCTGCATTAAGTTACAATTAGATGGCCGAGAAGCCCTGTGTGGTGTCTGTCCAACGTTCACTAGGCTTATCATAACAGTAATTTACAAAGAGTGTCCATGGTTACATTAGTATACCGCGAAATTGCTTGCCTGCTCCGTGCCGCGCCTTAGAAATACAAGTATTTTGATTAAAATTATATCATAATGGAGAACAATCCGTGCCAAAATAATACCAAGTTCCCAAGCAGTTCAAGAAGAGAGATGTTTCAGCATCTGGAAGGTTTGATATCTAAAATTGGCCAAGTTCTTTCCCAAGTAGTTCTGCTATCGATTTAGCTAAGTTTATGGAACAAATGACATTTTCTTATACTGCTTATATGAGTGGGATTAATTTCAAGAACTTGGCCAACTTTCTGGTAATACTACTCTCACATACTTGAAAGCTGAACTGCTCGATTACATTCCAAACCAGTTGGTCATTTTTTTCTAAAGAATCCAGGTCATGTAAGCAGTCTAATAAAATTTCATTTGTTGTATAAAACGTAGCTAAATGGATATGAGAACTACTTTGGAAAGAACTTGGACAATTTTGTATATCAACACTTTCATATGCTGAAACATCCCTTTTTTGTAGTGCTTGGAAATTTTGCCTTGTTTTTGGCACGGGGAGTTTTGGAATCGGCTATCAAAACTTTTTCTAAATTTAATTTTCTGTTTAAGGGTAGGTATTGAGGGTTGATAGTAGTTAGTGGTAGGTTAGCTGCTGCTGCTACTCGTTTCAAAAATATCATGTTGAGACAATTTCCATAATATGTAACATACTATAAATATGATAACTTTTTAAGGGGTACTTTTGAGGGTTTGATGTGGTTTATTGGTATGTTATTTCAGATTTTTGTCTTTTCTGAAGGTTTACAAGTAACCCCTAAGCATGTGTAAAATTTTGCATTTCTAGCTAGTGTAAAACATGTCAGAACATAAAAAAAATTGATTTTACAATTGGAGGGGAAATGAGCCCACTTAGGTTTTTCACCCCAGTTTTTGGACTTTTCTGGAGCTTTTCATGTCACCCCCTAATCATGTGTAAAATTGTGTATTTCTAGCTACACGGGACATGTCAAACATTTACATCAGTGAGTGAGTGAATCAGTCAGTCAGTCAGTGAGTATAGATATTCACATATAGTGCTTTGATTGTTGTTGAATAATTGTTAACATCTAAAGTGTTGTAGGTCAGACGATTTTTAAGTATTGGAACTACAGCCCCCCCTTTTTATTTTGTAAAATCTATTGAAATTCTTAGTTTCATGAAGCTGTACAAGGATTGAGCCTTGTAATAGCCGTGACCTTGCGTATTACAGTAAAGCGTGATTGGCACTCGGCCAACTATACTAGGCCTACAGTTCTGCTTCAGCCCATACTAGCTGAAATGTGTTGAAAATGAACATACACCCCTCACTGTACTTTTGTGATCAATACTTCCAAATGGTCTATACCATTTTAGATGGTATTGCTTTGGTAACTGGGAATTTTGAACTGTTTTGCTACTGCTCACTCGCCCGAGTAATATATTCAATTGCATCATCTAATATTTTTGCTTGGTGCGCACCACTTCTGTTGACAATATTAAGGTTTCATTATTAATAAGGTTTCATTTTTGCTTTGGCTTTACTTCCCTTGTTAATTTTCTACGCACTTGTTATGTTTGAGTCCGTTTAAAAAAAAACAGCATAAACCACAGTCGTGTGTTTTTCCAAAATGTCGGTGTGTTTTTTTAGAATTATTATAAGAATGGTACAGGGTTTCCTTTCCTGGGCATTTAGAGTCGTTTGGCTTGGGATACGACCAAGTTTGATTTGTAGACTTGCCATAAGACAGGACAATTTCCGTTACCTAAGTCTTATATAGATAACTCATGTTCATTTCTTTGTTTTCGCATTTATTTTTGTTGGAGTGTTGTCATATATCGTGGTAAGTATATCTAGTAGTAATTTTTATCAATATTTGCAATGAACTTAGTAAACGGTAGGACCCTTCAGGTTAATTTTAACCTTATTATGTATTTTTACATTTCTCCGTGCATGTATATATATGTATATACATACCGTATATATATATATATACGGTAGCGGCCATAGTATTGAAGATATTTAAACGAAACTTTATTGTGTTGTTTCTAGGCTAAATTGCTCGGCTTAGTTCGTTAATGAGCAAAATCTGCCCTAGCGAGTGGCCGGGGGGAAGGTTGAAATTTTGAATATATATATATATTTATCAGTCCCTATGGAGTTTATAGCGAAATTTTGTGTGCATAAATTATAGTACTCCCTAAGAGGTTTACACATTCACGCGGGAGAGCAGACAATTCCAGCAGACAATTGTGATAAAATACTATGCAAAGGCAGGGTTGCCAGTACAACCAAAATAAAAGTACACGCTACAAATTATTATTATTATTAGTAGTAGTAGTAGTAGTATCACTATTAATATTATTATTAATAATAATAATAATTATATAATAATTATTATTCCTATTATTAGTATAGATACTGATATAATTATTACTATTATTATTATTATTATTAGTAGTAGTAGTAGTAGTACTATCACTATTAATTTTACCATTCTCATCTTCTCTATAATAATATTAGTATTATCATTATTATTATTATTATTATTATTATTATTA
>JAGDQP010066227.1:0-11309 GCA_022664845.1 Lepisma saccharinum | reverse complement strand
ATATATATATATATATATAATACACAGCCATATTCAATCCACTACTTAATGAGGCCTCTCCCGGAGGGAGGAGGTGGTCTGCTGCTCCCACGCTGACCATACGTGTTGGGAGAGGAGAACCGAAGCTCTCAACTGTGATCGCTACCTCTCTATTCAGGTAGCTCCCCAATTGGCCTCACGACGCTGGGTGGACGGCGCACAGTCAACATTATCTGGAGCATTGCAACGGTCAACCGACCAAGCACAATCACTGACCAGACCCAGAGCTGCTTGACTTCTTTGATCTTACGGGAACAGGTAGACCAGCTCGTCTAGGGCGTTGCCCACAGAGGGAGAGAGAGAGAGAGAAAGAGAGAGAGAGAGACATCGCTAATGTCCAGAACCACATACTGAGCTACGTATATCTATACTCTGAAAGGCACTGGGTTTGTTGTTGAGATTCTCTTCATAATATGCACGATTCATAAATATTGATTTCTTTGCAGAGTAGGTACATGAGAATATTTTAAGTATCCCTTAATTTCTGATTCCCACACGAGATAGGAAATCGATGAAAGAATTTTTAGAACTTTACGATTTATGCTGCACAAATTCATTGTCCAATTCTGTGTGTCAGTTGTGAGCGGGTGAACACTTCTTGCGTGGAAATTTCTAATCGAAGTATTTGAATTACATAAAATATAGTTCGAAGAAAGGTGATAATGTGACAATGATATTATTCTGAGAAAATCTGCGTCTTATACGAAGATCGTAGATAGAAAATAAATAGCTGTTTTACAATTGCAATATACCAAGATGACTAGTGACGTATTTAGGGGCTGGTTCGGGGCAGACTTTTCCTCAGAATTCTACGTTTGGGGGAAACGGATATTGTCAAGGGGGATGTAAGAAAAATCGATATTAATTTCTGTTCATGTAATTAAGAAGTTAGATAAGTTATATATTATGATGTTTTTACAAAATATTTCTGGCAAGCAGGAACTAAGCAATATTACATATTTACATTGTACTAGAATAACTAAAATTGAGAATAATAATTTATGTTTCTATGAAAAATTCCGGTGAATCATAAACTTTTTTTATAACAATAATATGCATTTACATGGATCTCTAAAAATTATGGACAATTGCTTACAGCAGAAGTATCAGTACTTTAAGGAAACTAGTAGTGAGTCGTAGTACATGAATTAATTTCAAGAAATAAAATTTACATATAAGCAAATTCCTATTATAATTTACAGAAAAAGGGTAATGTTATCACCTGTGCGAGATAAACGCGCTGTGAACGGCGCATGGGGAATGTAGAGGTAGCGCCTCACATTTTCTAGATTTACGGTAAGAAGTGAGGTGGGTTGGTCAGTCCCAAGCTCGACCTGGTACTCAATTTGATAAGAGGGTGAGTACATCTCGGAGCGCCAGATGTGGGAACTTTACGAGAAAAATCTCCATTCTTCTGGTCGGTATTTGAACCCGAGCCATCCGATTAGTAGTCAGACGCGTTACAACTAATCTCAAAAGGCTCTTCACTGACTAACATTTAAGATCAACTTCAATCACGGAGATTGCAAGAGATAATATTGCTAAAGCCCTGGCTGAAGGGAACAGATATTGGTAGCAGTGGTGACCCTACGTTCCTTGCGCTATCAAACTAAAGGTGCAGTTATCCTGAATCCTTTTAGAACATGTGGAATTCTTCATACCAGTGCTAATACTGCAAACGGTTGTCTCATATACGTGTACTTCTAACAAGGGAAGAGTCACTCAGATCACCCCGAAACCCTACTTCAAATTTCGTACACAGGTAGGTCAGCCACAAAGAGATTACCACACAAAAAATAGCTGCCATTGAATGAAAGGTAAAGTTTGGACGCGGTCTCTTATACAGTGCTTGTTAAAGTTCCAGAATGTCAAAGGTCTATCAAAATATTAGCCACTTCTCTTATTTTCTTATAATTTCGTAGAATCTATCGAAAATGGAGCAACATATTCGAGCTTCTTTTTCTTATCACTCATACAAAGGTTGTTTATCACTGTCAGACTTTTCCTATGTTGGCAGCACCACCCGTTTACTCCTTTCCTGTTGTTCCACAGTATTGACGCAGTGTCCGATTTGTTAAAAATTACGAAGAGGAATCCTAAAACTAATGGATTCCTACAAGTTTCAACATACTACCTTTTTGGTGAAAATAGATAGATTTTATCCCTGATTGGGCTGATACTCAAAATCAATAACCCGGGATCAAATTCTTATGCACCAGGAAAAATTCTTGGCATTCCCACCGGTAAATCGAACATTGTATGTGGTAACGGTGGCTCAGTTGGTACAGCGCTCACCTCTTGTGCTAGGGTTCGTCGGATCGATCTCTGCTCATGTCATGTGGACTTTGTGGTGGACGAACACAATGTGCGTGGGTTTTCTCGGGGTGCTTCCATTTCCTCCCACTTTCTTCATTCAACCAATTCATCTCATCATCATCCATACAGCCTGAACCATAGTTACCTAAATGCCTTAAAATAATTTCGAGCACTGTATTAGCGTATACGGAAACTAATATGATTAGGTACACAATCAATCATAAAAATTGTTTACTTTATTGCTTCTAAAATATTTAGAATAAGTTAGTATTGTCAAACGGAGAAAATGACTATCGCAGAGTATTTTATATAAATAATGGATTAGGAATTATGAAATGTGAATAAAAGTAGTAGATAGTTAAA
This sequence comes from Lepisma saccharinum, assembly GCA_022664845.1. NCBI lineage: Eukaryota > Metazoa > Arthropoda > Insecta > Zygentoma > Lepismatidae > Lepisma > Lepisma saccharinum. The sequence goes on along the minus strand of JAGDQP010066227.1, from coordinate 8,591 downwards.
CGTACATTCTACTATCGTGAAATAGACACATTTCATAAATGAACTTCCATGTAGAAAAAACGCATTCTAACTGACATACGTAGCGTTTCCGTAACTTTTAGCTCTTGTCACCATTAATCTGTCTTCTCGCCCTGTAGAACCCAGAACGGATATCCTACAGCTATGAACAGGACATATTCTTATTTATTTTATCCGTATATACAGAATCTGCAATAAAACTGGGGATTCTCATTTAAAAAATCAAATTTGGGCCCCACACATTTTGATTGGCTAGTCCATCCGATAGCTCTGTTGATTTTCTGAAACCTGTGTTTCTTTCAAATTATAAAAATGCATTGCAACCGAGATATTTAGCCGTTCCGGACCCTTTAACACTTCTCACTGTTAATCTACTTTCCGGCCCTGTAGGACTAACATTCTACAGTTTTTTAGCAGGACATATTTTGATTTAGTTTTTTCCATAAATACAGAATCTGCATTAAAGATGGGGATTCGAATTTAAAAAATTCAAAGTTGGGTCCCACACATTTTAGTGGGCTAGCCCATCCGATAGCTCTGCAACATTTGTCGCTTTCAAGTTTTCAAATAACGCATTCTAACTGAGATATTAAGCAGTCTGAACCACACCTTGGACGACGTATGGCACATGGAGGTTGGACAATAAGAAAACAATGAAGAGAGAAGCGAAATAGCAAGGTTGATCCTACCGAGAAGTCTGCAGCAGCCAGAAATGACTAAGCTGGTGACTCTTGGCGAAAATAAAAGTTGAGAGGTGCCCAGAAAGAATGCTTCAAAACACTGCACCAGCAGCTGTGCAAAGGCTTTCTGCCCTGGAATACGAGTTAGAAATTAAGAAAGGGATACGAGATGGTAGATCCTTAAGAAGGCTCCAGAAACCTGATTTTAATTTAATTTGGCTCGGTTCACCAAAGCAGCAGCCAGTTTCGAAGATAACATCACAGCTGTTTTGCGCAGAGGAGAACTAAGTATCAATGGTGAGGTTACTAACATGCAGACAGCTAGTATCGAAGTTGGAAGAAGAGTGAGAATTCACTTTGGTAGAATGCAAGGCCCGATATATTTAAGAGGCCACAAACAAAGTGGTCTGATTCGCCAATTTGATTTTGTGCTGCACTTCCTGAAGACAAAGCTACAATCAACCAACAAAACTAAAAAAATGAGACGCCTACACCTAAAGAGCTGAGATAACAAGCAAACACCGCCAGCCAGACGTCCAGGAAGGATATCATACAAGTTTTGTTGGAAATTTTAATAAAACACAGGAAGTAAACTTTCAACATAAAATCACCGCTAAAGATTAACTAAATATTTCGAAAAGTGAAAATGCATTCCACCCAAACGAAACCTGGTAATAAATTATTTTTCTAACCATAACTCCCACAAGTTGCATAGATAAAGAAAGAAGCTGATCCACAACCAAGAAAATTCAAGTGCATGAATCCCTCATAACTTGACAAAGAAGAGTAACTACGCACGAGATAGACAAGAAACGTTCGTTCTCCCCAGACCTAAGCCGAATACTTTGAACCTCACAAAGACCGCGATTTTTTTTGCAAGAACTGTAGAGGCATTGGCAGAGGGAGGACACTACACAGGCCTATCATTTCAGCTTTTCCTAGGGAGGGGTGGGGGGTAAAAATGTTCTGAAGCATATATATAAGTGAAAATGGGCCGGTCACATAGCTAGACGAACAGATGGAAGATGGACGACCAATGTACTACATTGGATCCCGAGAGAAAAGAAACGACCGAGAAGACGTCCAAATGCAAGATAGAAAACGGCTGAATATGATGATATATATATAAGCGCTCTACTTCAGTGCGAGCGGTCCCGGGTTCGATTCCCGGTGGGGGCTCGAAAATTTTGGTGTTGACTCAGCATCGTGAGGACAATTGGGGGCTGCTGTGAATAAAAGACAGTGGCGATCACAGTGAGAGAATCGGCTCTCCTCTGCCAATGCGTCTGGTCAGCGAGGGAGCAATAGACAAACTCCTCCCTTCGGGGAGAGGCCTCATCCAGTAGTGGATTGAATATGGCTGTGATTAATTATTTATATAACTACCCTTAATAAGCAACCGTGAAAAAATGGGTACAGATCGATCCTTCGATATGCATATGAGAACCCACAATATATTTAATAGTTATACCATAAATTATGCTATTTCATTTCTCGGCAACCTCTAAGAGAGGTGAGTGACGAGCCAGTCAACAGTTACTAGGCTGGTCCATATAAAATAAAGTTTCGAAGGGAGGTTAGGGCGGGTAAGCTGAACGGTTTAGAAACCTGTACCGAACAAACAATCATACATTTATATTTAATCTGCCGAAAGGAATTGGGTACTCAAGAAGTCCTCGGAAGGGTTTGCAGGTTTGAGTTGCTTGGAGAATGAGAATTCTCGCAATAGAAGTCGAAGATATATACGAGTATGTACAGAATATTTTGGATAATTTAAAATCCCATTATAAGTTAGCAATGGGATACTTCAAGGCAAAAGTAAGGACTAAGCGGAGCAGTAACAAACAAGTGAAAAAGTTTGCATTTGGCAAAAGAGACAACAGAGAAGAACGAGGAGAGTGAAGAGAGACTAATAAAGTTTTCAGAAACCAATAAACGATTCATTTCGAGTGCAAGTTTTAAGAAAAAAAAAGAAACTCTGATGAAATGAACATAGGAAGGCTCAAATGGAGCTGGGAACAAAATAGATTATATTCTATCAAATAACAGGGAAAATGCTCAAGACTTGCATCTTCTGAACAGTTTCAAAATCTCGAGTGATCGTTGGGTAGTGAGATGAGAGTGAAATAAACACTAGATTAGAGAAGGTTATCAGAGGAAGTCGTCGTTTTACATTGAAAAAAGGAACTAGAGAAAAGCAAACAGATATCCGGTACAGAACTAATCAACATAGTCAGCGCCCGGGAAGAGATAGAATATTAAGAAGATATCGATTGCAGAAATAATGTACTGACCGGGATAATAAGAGAGAAAACAAAAGAAATAGTAGCATGACAAAGGAGAGTAAAATCTCGGAAGAAACAACACTTTTGGTGAACAAAAAGGGAAATAGAGAGGGAGAAAATACAAGAACTAGAATCGAATATAAAAATATAAATAAAACCTTAAGGAAGAATGTACGAAAATACGACACAAATATTGTTAGGTAAGAAACTACTGAAAACAGCTTGAAGAAAATCAAACAGAACAGTTCTTGAGCTGCGGAAAAACAAATACTGGTGGTTGAGGAACCTGATGGGACTGTAACCAGAAGTTAGAAAAATATTTGAAAAAAAAAATAAAGAGATTTAAACTACTCCGATGAAGAACTAGGAAGAGAAAAGGGAGAGGAAAATGATGTAGAAGTTCCAGACATAATGAAATAATATACCGTATTATTGTACCAATTCTTCGCAGCTAGATTGAACGTGAGTGAAGAGGGCGGAAACTGCCGAAGTTAAAGTGTTTCTGTGTAATGTGAACATCCCAGAAATTACATTATATTTCCAAGAATCAGACCAGTCGCACACACTTAAATATTTTAGAAAAGTTCCTCGATATATTCGCTAATCTATCTGAGAAATGTCAGGATTTACAGTTATCGCCAAGAATCTTGGAAAAAGCACAAAATAATTTATTTCGCGTGATTGGAAATATTAAATTACAGTATATCACTCACCTGCTTCGTGGCAAATGTTCTTTATTTAAAATAATGTTCAATCTTCTGTGTTAGGTGCTTCAACCTTTGTCAGCAACATATCGAATTTTCTCCTCACTCTAACTTTACTCGGTCAAAGTTGCGCCCTCAACTTGGGGGTTTTGGTGGCTGCGCCCTCTTTATCATAGCCAGACTCTGCAGGTTATTGTTTCCCTTGATATCGATCTGTACCAAACCCACAGGGGGTTGTGTCCTCATAGTGAAGGTTTGCCCAATTTTTTGTAACCTACTCGTCATGGTACACATTCATACGAAATTTCGTTTGTCTAGCCTTAGTGGTTTAGAAAATAGGTTTTCGGGCGGCCATTTTGAATTAAAGATGGCGAAAACACATATCTATAAATATTATGTTTTATTATATTGTCGTGACTTACTCGTGAAGGTACACCTTCAAATTAAATTTAATTTCTCTAGCTCAAACCGTGTCGAAAATGATCTTTTGGGCGGTCATTTTGAATTCAAGACGACGACTTTCCCAAAATTTTTATTATTTTCCGAAACTAATAATTATGATACCCCTTTATGCTGAATTTCGTATCTCTAGCTAAATCGTTGTGGGAAATGGATTTATAAATCCGCCATTTTGGATCCAAGATGGCGTCTTAAGATACATTGTTTAATATTTCGTTAACCTACTATCGATATTTTACTACCATGACAAATTTCATTTCAGTAGCCAAAGCGGTTTAGGCTATGTATTCTATACAACAATGAGTTTGGCAGCCATTTTGGATCCAAGATGGAGTCTTTGAGCACATCTCGTAATATTTTCGTAATCTACTGGTAATATTCTACCCTTTTACCAAATTCTATTTCAATAGCCACAGCCGTTTAGGCTGTATATTCTATACAACAATGGGTTTGGCGGCCATTTTAGATCCAAGATGGCGACTTTTTCAAAATGTCGGATTTTTCGCTTTACCTACTTATGGTCCTACACCTTAATACCAAATCGTGGGAGCTGCGCTCCCAACATCAGGGTTTTTGGAGCTTCGTCCCTTTTTATTTTAATCAGACACTCTCTGGCGGTCTGCGCTTCCATATTACAATTATACCACCCACCACGGGGGCTGCGCCCCTATAGGTATTTTTTACAATTTTTGTAACCTATTCCTCATGGTACACCTTCATACTAAATTTCGTTTGTCTAGGCTTAATAATTTAGAAAATGGGTTTCCGGGCAGCCATTTTAGATTAAAATGGCGACTTTTTAACTTTTTATTATATTGTCGTGACTTACTCTTGAAGGTACGTCTTCAAATAAAATGTCATTTTTCTAGCCCAAACGAAGTCGAAAATGATTTTTGGACGGTCATTTCGGATCCAATATGGCGACGTTTCTAAAATTTTGTAACATTTTCCTAATATACTCGTCGTAATACAAATATGTGCCAAATTTCGTATCTCTAGCTGAAACGGTGTCGAAAATGCATTTTTAGATCCGCGATTTTGGATTCATGATGGCGTCTTTGGATACATCATGTAACATTTTCTTAACCTAATAGCGATAATGTACCTTTATGCCAAACTTCATCTCTGTAGCTTCAACGCTTTAGGGTCTCTTTTCTATACAACAATAGGTTTGGCAGCTATTTTCGATTCAAGATGGTGACTTTTTCAACATTTTGTAATATTTGCCTAAACTATACATCATAATACATCTTCATACCAAGTTTCGTGCCTCTAACTCAAATGGTGTGGAAAATGCATTTTTAACGTACGCCATTTTGGATCCAATATAGCATCTTTGGGTAAATTGTGTAATATTATGTTAACCTACTATTGATAATGTACCTGTATACGAAATTTCATTTCAATATCCCCTGTAGTTTAGGCTGTGTATTCTATACAACAATGAGTTAAGCAGACATTTTGGATCCAAGATGTCGACTTTCATAAAATTTGAAAACATTTTCGTTACCTACTAGCAATAATGTACCATGATTCCAAATTTCAATTCAATAGCCCCAGCCGTTTAGGCTCTTGTATACAACAATGGGTTTAGCGGCCATTTTGGATCCAAGATGGCGACTTTTCCAAAATGTCGGATTTTTTTCCTTTACCTACTCATAGTCCTACACCTTCATATCAAATTTGGTGTTTGTAGCTTCAGTAGTTTGGCCTACTTAATCTATATGGGTGAGAGTGTAGTATGTGGATTGATGGATTGAACGAAAAATCCTTTGGACTAAATGTCGACTGGACGAAATGTCCTGTGGACGAAAAATCCATTGGACCAAATGTCTTGTGGACGAAAAATCCGTTGGACCAAGAGTCTATTGGACGAAATGTCTTGTGGACGAAAAATCCGTTGGACCAAAAGTCGATTGGACGAAATATCTTGTGGACGAAAAATCCGTTGGACGAAAGGTCGATTGGACGAAATTTCTTGTGGACGAAAAGTCTGTTGGACCAAAAGTCGATTGGACGAAATGTCTTGTGGACGAAAATTCTGTTGGACGAAATGTCTTGTGGACGAAAAATCTGTTGGACGAAATGTCTTGTGGACGAAAAACCCGTTGGACGAAATGTCTTGTGGACGAAATGTCAATGGACGAAATGTCTATGGACTAAATATCCCTGGACTAAATGTCGTATGGACAAAACGTCTTTGGACGAAACGTCACCCGGCCATATATATATATAGTTATAACACTTGAACATGGAAAGGTATTATCTTATTTAAAATAGGGAACGGTGAATGTAATTGTGCATTACATTAGAAGTGATAACTTATGCTTGTTTTACTGCTGATATAGAATGCTGTAGTGGTTGCTCTTGTTGTAAACAAATTACGTGCGAAACAGATGTGTAAGGTAATCTTCCACCATGTCAAAGCGAAACTTCCAGTCACACACAAAAAAAGAAAAAAACTGCGAAGACGAAAAGCATAATTCAGAAAATGTTCCTGGAATGTTGAGGTAGAATCCATGAGTCACGTATTTAGCGAGTGTCATTGAGTAAATCGCACGCGTTGAAACCAACAATTCTTTTAGCCATTCACACTTTTAAGCACGTAATATCAAAATACTCACCTATTTGCTCATATTTTATGAATAATATGATACCCAGGTCCCATGGTCTAGGTGGGAAAAACCCCTGCGCCCCGTGATTCAGTCTACTATGATGATTGAGATATTTCAGGATTTCCCAGTTTCATAAGCCGAGTTCCGGGATAGCACTTTGAGGAAGAGCTGATCGCTAACTCCCTCATTGATGCCCTATCCTTTCCCGATGTGAGCCAAAGATGCCGAGACGTCATAAAATAAAATTGAATGAATTGTGGAATTATTTTATGACCTGTAGGCATCTATGGCGCAGGCCGCGATAGGGACTAGTCAGGATATGGGAAGAAGTCGGTCAGAGCCTCTGTGAAGGTAGAATTCCGGTATTCTCCTGGTGAAACTGACAAGGAAACCCTGGAGAAACTCATTCAGTATGTTCGGGTGTGGACTTTGAACTCACATGCCTCCCCAGTGCCGATCCCAAATCCGGCATGCTGGCTATTGGACCATGGGGACTAGGTTTCAATTCAATGAATGCATGACAGACGTATTTAGCAGATTTAGTGATTAAAGCATAAATTATTCATGCACCATACACACCGAACCAATTCAAGCCCTACAGTTACTAAACAAATGTTCAAAGCAGAAAACATTATTGTGCAAGCTTCAAAATCCGATCAAATGGGTAGGCGAGAATTAACAGAATGGTATCAGGAAGCTTTATTCCCTTTTACAGAAGATAAGTGCGCTCTGCTTCTGGATTCGTGGACAACATACAATGATAGCTCCCCTTTAGAAAGTATGTCTCCCGGAAAGACAATTTAACTTTTCCAAATTTCTCCTGGAACTACAGGGAAAATTCAACCTCTGAACATGTTTTTCTTACGGCAATGGAAATCACTTTAACGGCGACTATCAGAATTATTAGCACGTCATGAAGATTTACATTTTGCACTTTTTCAAAGGAACAGTGTTTTAAAATTTCACTCCTTCATTCATTATCAGTTTAGTTCCCCATGATTGAGCGACATGAGCAAATATTCGTGGTTTGTTACAGATTATACATCGCAGCGACATCCAGATTTCACCACACTTCAACAGTTCTGCTTGACGAAGGAAACCAAAACATGCGAACGTAGTGTAATGTTTCGTTGTGCATGGTACAAGAGTCATTTGTGCTTTCATCACTCGATCGAGTGCAGTCACTCCTGTCATACGTTCATAGTATAATCTCGTCGTGTGCCTATGTTCTACTACTTGCTTATGACAGTGCATTGTTCAGCGCAAACCCTTTACCAACCTTTGTCCACGGAGGGTTACGCAACGATATTTGGTCTGTAAGTACCACCATTCCAGGTCTCTTGTGAATTTTGCATTAGCATCCCTATCTATTTAGATATATAGTTATATTGGGTGCTATGCATATAGCAAAGCAAAAGTACAGCATCGGGGATCTTGAAACTAGCAAACGTTCCTTTGACAGCATTTCTAAACATGTATCATTTCGACGTCTCCACAAATGGTGACGTACGGTAGCTCCTATGCATTTATTTTAGCGGAATTTATGCTTCAGAGAGATTTCTCTACATAGATTTTTCATTGTCACGGAATTCATATGGTTTAATGGGGAAATTATAGAAATACCCTCTCACAAGCAGCATTCTCCAATCATACAATTTTCTTCAATATGTATATTGGGTACAATTTCGATTATCAGCTGCTAAAGCAACACGACCTGCGTAATTACTTCTGGATATATGACGTCACTTGTGACGATGCGGCCCAAACTTTGCACGCCAATAGCTCCGAAACTACGCATTATTTCGTAATCTTCAGAGAGCCTTTTTTGTT
>JAGDQP010066226.1:0-11309 GCA_022664845.1 Lepisma saccharinum | reverse complement strand
TACATTAGGTATAGATCGCAAGCTTGCAGCAAGCTTATGAAATAAGGTAAATTCAAGGCTAGCCTTACATTAGGTATATACAGTAAGCTTGCAGCAGGCTTGCTGTAGGTCTATAGCCTTGCAATGTAAGCTTACAGCAAGCTTATAAAGCAAGGCAAATTCAAGGCTAGCCTTACGTTAGGTATATATAGTAAGCTTGCAAAGTAGGAACTGGCAAGCTTGCAGCAGGCTTGCTGTAAGTCTACAGCCTTGCAATGCAAGCTTACGTCAAGCCTGCAGCCTTGTAAATGCAAGCTTGCATTGCTATTAGGGAGACGATGCATACTACAGTTCAAATGGATCACCAAACATGATTCGGTTTTAGCTCTGACTTTAGCACTGTGCTTGTCCTGAACACTTTGAGTCTCAAGTTGAAGAAAGAATGACTTAGTCGCAACAAACAACCAACACTTGGAGAAAAGATGTACACATATACAATGAACTGTGTTTGATGAAGTCAAGAAGATACAATCGAATCAAAAATTCTTCTAAACAACAACATGACACCCCAGGATAGAGGGCCACAGTATTTCGACAAGTAGTCTCATCAGCCGGGGATTCTCGTACATCTATCTTATTAAGAGCTCTCTCCTTGAGTATTTTCTCGTTCAAGTACTCCTCATATTTATAACCTTTGGGTGTACTCTTCTTGGCCAATCACAAGCGTTCTTTCGTGTTTGAAGCAACCAATCATGTTTGTGCGTATACATGGGTAGAGCGCCAGTTTGCATACTCTATTGTGTGGTTTTTGTTGTTCATTTTTGCGGTTGTTGTTTGTATGGTAATATTCTCCTTGATCCATGTGCAATTAGTTTTTAAAACCAAACAGACAATATTGTGTGCGCTTTGACTGAGCTTTATCATAGGACACGATTCGTTTTTCCATGTTTGAGGAGATCTTTTTTGCTTTTTGCCACGAGTTGTGGTTTTCCAGTGTTAGAGGAAGGAATGCACGGATCTTACGACCTAAGCGGTGTCTCAGACTACCTAAGTGGTTGTTCATCCAGTTTGTTTGAGTGTAATGCGAGACCCGGAGCCCGTTTTCTCCTCTTCACACCAGCCTGCCGGATTTTCTCTTACTTTGTATATGTATTAAATCAGTTTTCTCATCTTCCTTCTCGTCTGGTTTACCGGTTAATTTCACATTTCGTTTTGTACTGCTATTTGAGCTCATGTATTTGGTGATGGACCCATATTCATGACTGTACTCTTCTCAGAGTCTGAGGCTTAAATCTTTCATTAGGCACTATTATTTTGCCTTTCCGATATTCTGGTTTGTGTGGAATACGTTTTAATCCGTCTTGTGGTTGTGCCTGTGGTTATTATTTTTTGTAGAATTTGGATTTTTTTACGGTTTTTAGGTAGCATTGGCTCAGGCCTATTATTTCAGCATTATAATTTTCTTTTTTCAAATAGAGATAAATTGGTTTTCTGGTCACCCAGCCGTGTGCTAATCGGGCTCTTGGCTCCTTGATCTGCAGTATACTCTGTTCGTTACATCTTTTCCATTTACCTAATTTTGGTTGGTCTCCCATTTGGTGGGGGAACCCTGATATATGAACTTTTAAGACATTATGTTCAAGTTTCTTAATCATTTCTTCCATCACCGGGTTTCCGTTTGTTTCCGGTTCATGTGGTCTCTAATATATTGTTTTGGCCCTTAAAACATCCTATTTTTGTTTTCAATTAAATTTTTCTCTTTAACTCATTCATAAGAACTGCCCATAAGTATTTTCGGGTTGGTATTCAGCATAGGTATCTCAGGGCAGGACACATGTACGCATTGTTCCAGTAGCTGTGGCTTTTTTAAATTATATTTTATTTCCAGCATATCTAATGCATTATTTACATTTGAACCACCAGCTCCGTGTCTGTTGTAGGAGGTAGTAGGTGGAATATTCCATGCTTGGACTGATTTTGCCTTTCATTTTATGCTGAGATACACTTTCTCCGTGATGTGTTCAAGTATCTTAGGTTCGTCATTTTTGGGTAGGAGGTTCAGAATTCTCCATATGTGTTTAGTATGATCATTTGTTTCAGTTATATATGCAGAAAGTTGGTTTCTTTCAAAAGACTCACATGATTGTGTCATAATATGATAGGTTTTCATTGTAATTCTTAATTCCGGTGTAATCTTTTCTTTTCTAACCTGTCACAGGCTGAGTAGCCTCGTGGCTCTACTTTGTTGTGATGATCAGGGACACCCTGTTTTTTGTCCTTTCAGTCAATTTTTCATTGAGTTTGTGTCAGCTTTTATTACTGTAGTATTTATATAGCTTTCTAGTTTTTTTTAAATAATTGCCTAGAGGCAGTTTCACAGAGCATTTTGGTCCTAAAAGGGCATGTGGTTAGTAACCTCTTTGTTTTGTATCAATTCTGTGAAATACAGGGTAATTTGTCAATTTATGTTAGGCTTTGCCCAGTCTCAAGCAAGCTATTTTCTTTTAAACCTACATTTTTGTATTTGCTTTGCCCTATATAATGCTTTAGAAAGATATTTATTTTGTATCAACTTGCCGAGTGTTTATTGACAATATTTCAGTCACTTCTCAGCCTGTACTTGGGCCAATAGAGTGGCAGCTCACCCCTGTCTACTAGCTCGGGCGATATGTGGATATCTCCTCTATTACTTCTTTCCTTGTACCTAGAAGTACAATTTTGTGCGCACAATTTGGAGTTGTACTAAGAAGTACAATTTGTAGTGATAATTCGCTTTCTCAAGTAGTTTGTACTGGGAAGTACAAGAAGACTAACTTTTCAAAATTGTACCAAGAAGTACATTTTGGTGATACTTCGCTTTTTCAGATAAATTGTACTAGAAGTACAAGTGGATCGCTGTTCTTTCTCAAAATGTTCTAGAAATGGTGTTCAACTTTCCCAACCTTTCAGGCTCGAACTAAAAAGTACAGATGTGTAGTGTGTAACTTATTTTGTCTCCGTTGTTTCCATATTGTCTCCTCGTAAGCTACTTGGAAACTGCTTGATGCCTTTGACGTGACATTCCAGGATAGAGGACCACAATATTTCTACAAGTAGTCTCATAACCCGGGGGTTCTCGTATTTTTTTTAAAACAGAAACAAAAATACTAAGATAACATCGTCTCTCCAACAACGCCAAGTGAGTGAGTCGCCATCCACTGGCTATGGCGCGGGTGTGGATGCTATGGCTTCTATCTATTACCGCGTATCGAATCGTGTATAAGAGAAAAAGGAAGGCGAAACAAGAAGACAGGATTGCGCGAGAAAAGTTTCTTTGAAAGAGGGGGAAAGAACAGAATATACATTCCTGTATACTCCGTTCTAACTACTCATTTATTTACCTGGTAAACCACGTATGATCGAAGGGTTGGGAAAACCCAGGTAAAGTCTGTAATAAACTTTTTTGTTATGCATCCATTTTAGCAAGTGTTGTTATTACATGCAAGTAAACCGCTCGTACGCGCATACAGCGCATAGCGCGCGTGCTCGAGTCTGGCGAAGATGCTGGAATAGAGGTCATTGATACAAACTATGAACTTAATTATAGTAAGCTGGCAACCTATGAGCAATGTTAGCAGTAATATTTGAAATCGAGTAAGAGGACACATGTAAATCATTTCAGATCTTTTAGATATTTCTTCTTTTGTGTCTGTTTAAACCTATCGTAGTTTATTTTACCATCAAATACAGTAATTTCTGCAGTAAGTAATTACTCAAATACATTCGCTTTGTTTTCTTTTCTATTTTCAAAGCTTGGAGTAGGAAAGGAGCGACCGATGATTTCGTCGTTCTGGGACGGTCATCACCAACATGTGCAAGCAGAGAAATTTATCCTAATCTGGATCTCGAATCACCCTTAGATATATTTAACGGCCTTTTGGCGTCTTTGGCTGAGGCCGGGATGGGGTAGGTAGAGGATGGGGAACGTATCGGACAATATCTTGCTTCAGGCACGAGCCTGGCATTCGGTTCGTGACATAGGGAAAATAATATGTTTAATTTATTTTAATTAATCTAAATTTAACTTCAAAGGAAGTGTCGGGATGGGCGTAAACAATAGTGCTGCTACCCCCACATAATTAATTTTATCTTATTACCTTCAAATGAACTGAATGGCGACCCCAAAAACCCATTTTAAATTCCAAATAGTATTTTGTTCCGTGAAAGTTAACTCGGACCTCCTATGTGCTTCATACTCCCTGTAGAGTGTCCTGATTTTCTTCTCAGAAAGATGGCAACCATGCCTTCACCCTGGATTAATTTTCTTTCCGAGCACATGTTTCACTAACTTTGACTAACATGCAGTCAACAGTACAGTAAACCACATTCAGCTGTCATTTAACTGTGACGTAGTGAATCTTTTCACTTCCCCTACTTTACCCTCCATACATGGTACCAATAAGCGCTGAATGCAGTCGAAGAACCCATGCCTAGTTACTAACCTCCCACCAAGACCACCACCACCAAAACCAGGCGGTTCTAAAAAGCGCTGTGTAGAGATTATCATTACACACACAGTAGCTCAAGTTTGCAAGCAGCAGAAGGTGCGTAATTCGAAAATTATGCACATAGAACACACAGATTACCACATTTTGACGGACATGTTGGTACCTTGCTAAATTTTTATGGAGGGCCGGGAGGCCAAGGGGATGATTGAAATTCAAGAAAACTGTTGGTACCGAAAATTGTACCAATAATTTTTCGGTCCCATTAAGTAAGGTGTTCAAACTAGTGTTTTAAAACACGAAACAAAAACCACTTAAATTTAAAAAAAACAGCCTTTTCTATGGTTTACGGAAATTGCAAGTTCATCGCCGCAGTAACAAACGTTTTCCATTGGATCTCTCCAGGTCAACATCAAGCTAGTTTTCCTCACGAACACCTACTCCTCGAAGATCTCTTCTAATATTGTCCTCCCAAGAAGGTCTCGGTCTATTCCCATCCAGGTTTCCAACCAGGATAGAATATAATCTTAGATTTTCCCCCACCCGAACTACATGGCCTGCTCGTTTTAGTCGTCGCGATTTCATTATTCTTACAACATTGGGTGAGTCGTACCGTCCGTGGAGTTCTTCATCACGCAGTTTCCTCCATTCTCCAGTCATCTCGTCCCGTTTCGGCCCGTAGGCCTCTATCTTTCACAAAACCTTATTTTCAAACATACTTAATTTATGTTCATCTGCTAGGTTCGTACTATAACTTTGGTAACCGTAAAGTATTACCGGCAGAATAAAAGTTCTGTATAATTTCAATTTCCTTGATATTAACCGCGAAATTAGAGTTCTGCGGCTGTTCCGAATAAGGAGGCCAAATATTCTATAATCTATTATATTGATATGAATACCGAAATGATACACATGATTTACATGAGGCAATATCAGGGTTTATTTTATCCCTAATAATAGATAACTTACATTCATTCCACCCACCCGCACTTCGATCCTGAAGCATTGCTTGCAGAATTCGTTTACTGTACGGAATGTTGCTTAATTTCTCATAGTGGGTGCCGTCACAGACTGTCCGCCATCTTAGGAACAAAAAACTGTTGTGAGATCAGCGATTTCCCAAGACGAACCGGTATCGACTGGAAGTTTTTTTTTTTTTTTTTTGTCAGAGCTTTTTGGCTTCGTGCGTCGGACACTGCTTCCATGAAACCCAAAAATTAGGTACACTTGTCTTCTCGTGCTTCGAAGCAGCCGATCAGCTACGTATGTCGAAACGTTGAACCAATAGCCAACTCAAATGTGCATTAGCTTTATATTATATGGTCACAGAGATAAGGTAGATGTTTTTATCGAATCATTCGTTTGCTGACTACCTTCTGTGTTCGTATGAAAGGACATCCAGTTGGTTGCTAGAAGATTCATTTCAATATAGCTTTAACTGTTGTAGTAAAAGAGATGCAGACAGTGGAAGAGGAAAGTATTTGTGGATACTTTGTACAAGAGTGTAAGATATTCTTGAAGATCTGTTAAGCACGAATTACTAGAAAACACTGATGGCCGGTTTCACCGACCTTCCTTAAATGTCGGTTAAGGGTGCGTCATTTAACGCTTACATAAATATTTAAGCGTCCTTTAAGTCTTTTCCATTGCATCAACATTTAATGCTACGATTTAAGGTTCCCTTAACAAACGAAACGTTAAAGCATTGGCATTCCTGAATGTGTAATTTCTCATACATGCTGTTCTACTTTCTAGGATTGCGATTGGTTGATCCTCGAGATTGGCCACAAATAAATAACAATCACAGTGCGTTGAGTAGAAAGTAAACATATTCGGCCTAACTTCCCGCGTCTATAGTATTTGTTGTACTTAATTTAGAGCGCCTACATATGAATGGTTATAATTCAAATTAAAAATTGTACCTTAGAATGCAGAAATGTTTCTTATCTATTTCGCCTGATTGCCGGAATGTAAGTGTCAGTGTAGGGTGTCCGTACCTGTAATAGACCAGTCGCCAGTGGTTGACCAATAAGAGAAACAAACTGTAATAATATTTTATTCGATACAGCAGTAAACAAAACACGTTCTATACTTCCGTAAAGTTTAATAGTATAGTCCCCAAACGCTGTCCACGTTTGTATTGCATTTGTTTTACCTACATTTGGAAATAGGTTAAAGAAACATTATTTCTTGTCAAATTTGTTTTATGAATTTTATTTTTATTTTCAAATTAATTATTTCCAGTTAATTCTGAAATAACAAGATGAATTGCAATTCTACAAATGTTCCTCTAATCTATTTACTACTGATACTTAAATAAAGACATGTTTCTTTGCAGTTGTACATTACTGGAGACAGCTGAAAAGATAATTTAGCATAGCAGATAAGACGTCAAATTAATCCAGATTCAAGAATAATTGAGCCGAATGAAGTGCACCTGAAGTTTAATATAAAACAAGACATTTCTTGGATAGAAGATTCGAATACTTTGGTTCACCAGTCACAAACATTGAGTGAGTCTTCCAAAGAAGTGGATTGCAACATTTTGGACTCCAAATTTGTGCTTGTAGAACAAAGTGATGACATATCTTCACGTCATATAGGTTGTTCAGAAGATGTCGATCCTTTAAGTATTGGCTTAGTGAAAAATGAATTTAAAAACTTGATACCATCTGTGTCAAGTAATGACAAGGTCTCACCTCATGTAGGTTTATTGAAGGAAGAAGAAGATAACGATTTTCCAGGAAGCGCTTTCATTTTTTCACAAGAATTTTGTCCTGATGTTTCCACAAATGGGTATGATATGTCTTCATTTGTCTTACGTTAATTAGACACTTTTTCTTGATTATTACTAATTATTAATTTAAGCTATACTTCAATTTTGACTCTTATTAGCATGATGTCTTATTTAAACTTGGCCACAATTGACATTGCTATTATGCCTGTAATTTTACTTCAGCATTTAGGAAATATTAGATTTTCTAAATTTTCTGTGATTTGGCGAGACATTCTCACCATTTTCTCACAATCTGAGATTATGTCTTTTACTTTAGTCTCACCACTTTCAATTTCTTTCAATCATTCTCTCCACTCCCCACTTTCAAAGCTGAGATTATGGCTTGAATCCTAGCAATTTGATTGCATTCAAACCTTCTCTCCACTTTCCCGTTTGAACCTGAGATAAAATGTTGAACACCGTTAAATAATTTACTTTTTTATATCCGTATTATGTTGTTATTTCCTATTGTTTGTCTAAAAGATGAACTACAGATAAGTACCAGGGAAGGCTTCATACTTAGATTACTTATTTATTTTACTGTTTGAAATTGGAATTTCGATTTAACAAATGTAGGAAATTTTGGGTACTGTTTTAAATTGGAATTTCGAATTAACAAATGTAGGCAAGAAATATAATAATCTATTTTTTTAGTTTCTGATAACTTCGTTGTATAGGACTACATAAACGCGTTATATGGTGCAAGTGCTTTTTTCTTGATACTGCTTTCACGAATAGAAAATTGAAGAAGCCTAATTGAATTGCTCCATATATTTCGCTAGGCAAATTTTGCTGCTAGAAACAAGCACAATTCTTACTAGATTTTCTTACCAAAATATATTTGCATTGTTATATTACTCTATGTTAAACTACTTTCACGAAAACTAAAAAAATCACTCGTGTAAGCAATATTTTTTTTAATATTCTTGTATAATCAACAAATGATCAAGAATTGCAATGTTGAAAAAGTTACGAAAGATTTAAAAAAAAAGCCAGAAATGAATAGTCTCAAACAGGAACTAGAAAAATATTCCAAAATTATTCAGTAATCATGGAGATTTGTTAATCGCTCGAAAACTTTAAACGAATGATACACTGCTAATTAGTTATCGACAGTTTAAGGATGTTTAACGTGTGCCGAATCAATCAATGGGAATTTCAGGTGCTGTCTGCTTCGTTTCGATCTGGCGTAGTTCTTTAATTGTTAACGACGAGGAGTTCATTTCTCTTTTATCATACTGCTGGCAAGCACAATATAATACACGGAACAACCTTGATCGATATTTATCGTTGATGTCCCGATGTTCTATGCTGCTAGGGATAAATGATCTGCATCGAGAGTTATTTAATCCTAGTTTTATATTCACTTAGTAAAATATATTAAATGTTTGTTTTTTCTTGAACAAACATACAAAAGATTAGTCATCGTTATGTTGCAATTTGCCACTTTCATTTTTCTGTATTGCTTTAGGCAATCTGGCAACTGAAGTGAAGATTCATTTCGCCATTCCGTCATCCACAAAGCTAATACTCAGGAATGTCAAACACAATTTAGTGAAATGACTATTAGCATTGGTTCTGGCTGGAATTTCACCAATGCAGAATTACCTCCTCGAACAGATAAAATGTCAGTTCCATTTAAGGAAGATGCACCTTCTTCAGTTGCCAAGAAAACGACAACTACTTCAAATGAAATAGAAATGAGGGCTAATTCAATTAAGAACAATTGCGAGTCACTAGAAATGGTATTTAACGTAAATACAAAGGCCTTTAAGGTTTATAGTTACAACTCCCAAAATAGAGATCTATGCACATCGCATCCTGAAAGAATGAAAAGAAAAGTGAATGTTACATCTCAACGTTGTGAAATGTCATACATCAAGAATTGTAATTTAGAGAACAGCTCTCGTGTATCTAGACCACATAGGTCACGCTCGTGTGATTACAATGGCCTTAGAAATGATTTTATCAAACATTTGAACATTCACTCAGGCATTAAAAAGTACATATGTGACAAGTGTGGAAGGCCATTTGGTCACAGAAGTAGTCTACGAAGACATTTAAAAATTTCCTCAGGTATAAAAAGGTACATATGTGACCAATGTGGAAAGTTATTTGGTCACAAAAGTCATCTAAAACATTTAAAAATCCCACAGGTTTAAAAGATTATAAATATGACCAGTGTGGTAAGTCATTTGGGCAGAAATGTGTCCTAGAAAGGCATTTAAAAATTCACTTAGGTATAAAAGAGTATAAATTTGATCTTTGTGTTAAATTATTTGATCATAAAAGTAATCTACAAATACATTTAACAATTCACTCAAATTTAAAAGAGTACAAATGTAATGAGTGTGGTCAGTTATTTGCGCATAAAGATAATCTAAAATCACATTTTATTATTCACCTTGGTATAAAAGAACATTCCTGAGACAAGTGTAGTAAGTCATTTGCAAATAAGGCTAAATTAAAGTCACACGTGAAGATTCACTCAGGTATAAACGATTTTAAATGTGACAAGTGTTGCAAATCATTTTGTCAAAAAAGTAAACTAAAAACACATTTGAAAATTCACTTTGATATAAAAGAGTATAAATGTGATCATTGTGGCAAGTCATTTCGCCAAAGAGGTATTCTAAAAACGCATTTTAAAATTCACTTTGGTATAAGAGAGTACAAATGCGATCAGTGTAGTCAGTCATTTAGACTGGAAAGTAATATAAAATCACATTTGATTATCCACTCAGGTATAAAGGAGCATTTTTGTTACCCATGTGGTATGTCGTTTTGCCAGAAATGCTTTCTTAAAAAGCATTTGATGATTCACTCAGGTACAAATGAGCATTACTGTGACTTGTGTGGTAAGTCATTTCAACATAAAAATAGTTTAAATTCACATATGATGATTCACTCAGGCATAAAAGAGTATACCTGTAACCACTGTGGTAAGTCATTCGGACAGAAAAGTAGTCTAAGATCACATTTGAAAATTCACTCAAGTATGAAACAGTACAAATGCAATGAGTGTGGCAAGTCATTTGGTCAAAAAGGTTCTCTAGAAAAGCATTTGAAATATCATTTCGATATAAAGGATTATAAATGTGATCAATCATTTGTGGAGAAAATTAGTTTAGAATCTCATTTGAAAATTCACTCAGGTATATAAGAACATACAGGGCTTGGACAAAAAATCTAAAACGTTTGAAAAAGTGTGAAAATCATACCTACCCACATAGCAAAATGACGTCCCAGGGATATCTGACGGATCTCCTGGCAGGATATCGGGACGTCCGTAGGACGTCCTGTTTAAGTCCCGTTTACATCCATGGGACGTATAGTTATAATTAATCCTTCGTATAACTATACGAAGGCATATCCTTCGTATAGTTATAAATAATTAAATAATAGTAATAGTAAGGTCGATTTAATTTATAGAAATTCCAGGTAGGTAATCCCGCACGGCTTTCCGGGGGACATCCAGGGGACCTCCATACGGGATGAACTGTTTGTATTGCCCACAGAGTTATCCCACGGACGTCCTTAGGACATCGCTATGGGAGCAGGACCATTCTGACGGTAATGGGATCTAAATGGGACGTCCCAGGGACGTACTCTGCTATGTGGGTAGTATGGTGTGGGGCCTCCTTTTGCGTCCAAAACAGCTTGGATCCGACGTGGAATGGACGTATACAGCTCCTGAATCGTGGTGTGTGGAATGTTGTACCATTCTTCCTCCAAAACATGCTCCAGTTCCTTAAGGGATGATGGTGGAGGGTAATGAGATCGAACACGCCTTTCTAACACAGACCACAATGGCTCAATGATGTTCAGATCTGGTGATTGTGGGACCCAGGGGAGGTGTGATAGCTCCTGGTCATGCTCCTCAAACCATGATTGCACCGTTTTTGCAGCGTGACAGGGTGCCAAATCATCTTGGTAGATGCCATCACCATCCGGGAACAATGTGTGGGCCATGGGTAGAACCTGGTCCCCCAAAATGGCCTCATACGCCTTAGCATTCATCATTCCATGCAGGGCTATGATGGGACCTGCAGAAAACCACGATATCACTG
>JAGDQP010066225.1:0-11309 GCA_022664845.1 Lepisma saccharinum | reverse complement strand
ACCTTAAGCAAGTGTATGTATCTTATTCATATATAATATCAGATGACTTTTTTTTTATTGAGAAATGCTTTTTTATTATATACACAACTATAAAAGATTCAATAGCAACATATGGCGACAGTTTAGATGCACTTAAAAAAGTGAATACCAAGCAACAAAAAATACTGGATACAAAACTGCTTAGTCTTTTATACATTCTCTCAAAAGGTTTTACTTCTATAGGTCTATCAATTGTATTAAAGTGGTAGTGAATCTGGCACAGATCCGTACAGTACATATCCGTACAGGCTAAAATCTGTTTCATTTCTGGACAGCTTGCGTGACCTATGCAATTCCTGACAAATGACCGATTATTTTGCGAGACAAAGAAGGTTGTTACTTGCAATTACCAGATGCCATTATATCTTCCGAGACTCTACAGGGTTGCAGAATTAATTTACGAACTCTTATAGACAACGGACCAACATACAATTGTCGCTAGTATCGAATTTATGAGCGACAACGCCGAAAAAGCACTTCTTAAATTATGTTCTGTGGCTCTGCTCCATCATTATAACCATCTCTACGTCACCAAAACTGTGAAAGGGAGAGAGAGAGAAATGATAGAGCCATGGTGACCTGGTGGTCCGGTCTGACCCAGAGATTGGTGACATGGCGACCTGATGCGGAACTTTACCCGATTAATAGTGTCTGAAGGCAAAATTACTTAGGACCTGGCCTGAACCCATTACCCAAATGCCCAGACTAACTACAACTCGGTCACGCAATGATCGAATCATGACCCAATTGACGCGGTGACCCAATCTTGACCGGATTACCGGTTATTTTCCTCTGGTTTAGATCAATCAAATATAGTAATTTGTGAGATTCGTTCAGAAGTGAGTTTATGTACGAGAATTTCAATTTTTTGACTTTTAAAAGATGTTAATGCTTTTATCCTATTTCATAATAGAGGCAATAGAATTTCGCGAAAAGCGGAGTGATTTCGTGAGTAAACTGTTAAAAGTCTCGTGAGTAGTAGCTAAAATTTCGTGAGTACAAGGATACATTTCTTGAATAACTAAAAATAAATAATTCTATTGAATACGATTTAAAACTTTAGACATAAACCTTGCACTAATGAATGCTGCTAGAAACGTAAAAAAAAAAAAAAAAGTACATACTTCTTACACATTTACAAAACATGTATCAAAATTTGAATAAACACATGTACAACTATGAAGGAATTTCTTTCATTATCATTCATCTGAATTTTCATAGACATAGGATGAAACAAAGTTCCAAATTTGTTCGAATGTTGAGCAGTATACAGGAAAACTTCGAAATAATCTTTCACAGGCTGCAATTGAAATTTTGATTTACTCTTTCCAATAGCGAGATTTACGATGGCGTGATATCTCACGTGTTCGACTTGTTTTCACAAAGCTTTTCATAGCGAATACCGTTAAACGCACACAGGGAATGGTCTTGTGATAATGTAGTTCGTATTTTCCCCGCTGGATGGTGAACATGTTTGGAAAATTGCTGCCATCTATGGAGGATAATTGTACTACATTCTAACATCCTCTGAGCTACGTCAAACCGATGGTAAGTTTCCGAAGACGAATTATATTCTTCTGATTGTTTAGGCTTTATTTTCGTGAATGAATCAATAATAATGACATAATTTCGTGAATGGGAAGCAAAATGTCCAAATTGCGCGAGTATATGCGCGTGAGTTAAAAATTACATTTTCACAACGGGTGAACAGTCATCTATTTATTCCACGCGATTTCTTGAGTGTTTAAAAATTTTCGCGAATTTCCAAGTCGCCAAATTCTAGTACTGTCTCTACACATTTCCAACACAAAATGTTTTCAGAATAGTCTTTCCGAGGAGTATTTGCACACGTGCGGCATATTTGTTCTTTCCGGGGATATGAGACTATTTCCATATGTTATTACTATTGGTAGGAACTTATCGGGGTCTTATTTTTCGTTCCTTGGGGGGTAACACCCCCTGATCCCTCCTGAAAGAAACAGTGTCCAAATGGAACAGTGTATAATAATAATATAATTACAATTCTGCTTTGCCCTCCGGATTACCGGGTGAAAATCGGGTCAAATCAGGTCCCAAAAGTTTTAATTATAACTTTGAATAGTCTTTCAATGACGTAAAGATTTGCTTGACAAATTGAAGCGTAGCACACCAGATTGACTGTAGTTGATATAGAGAAATAAATACCCGTTGACATTCCAAGCTGTGAGTGATGATGCATGCGGGCAATGCGAAAGAGGGCAATCTCTCTCCTCCAACGTCGCATTTCTCTCCTCATAGACGAAACCCAGCTCCACTCTTTTCATCCCCTGGATAAAACCCCTTCTTCCAATTCCATTACTGACATTTTTCACTCTTTCCTTTTTTTTCCGCCGTTTCTCCTATCCTCACTACACACCCTCAGGGTTGTGACAAGGTGGAGCAGAAGGACGAAGGAAAAAAAGGTGATTAAAGTGTGGGTAGAAACGGATGTGATAAATCAAGGGTTGCCAGATAACCATAGTAAAACTAAAAATAAAGGGTTACCAGACAACCTTTACTACTGAATGATTATATGGAAACCAAGGTATAGTTTTTAGTAGTAAGTGATGGATCACAGGATAAAGAATAGTCAGGGTAGGTAGAATTTGAATTATTTATTGCCTTTCGGGATTTTTGGCTCAGGCCGGGATGGTGTAGGTATGTTGCCTGTGCGTTACTTAAGATACCATTCAGATATAACTAACATGGCTACCCATTGTCAACCCAAGTCTGCTACAATACCGCCTGGACTAGGAGAGTACCAGAATATCATAATTATCAGCTTTTAAATGTGAAAAAATAAAAATATGTATATAAAAAATACAAATACGTTTTATTGTTCTTCCAGTTTCTCATGTGGTGATGATGATGTCATAGGGATGATAAGTGTTCGTCCTAAAAGCAGGTTTCTGCCCCTGAATGTTCCTGGAGAACATGAACAGTTGGTGGTTTGTCCTTTCCTTCCGTCGGGTGAGATTATAATGACGTCATAAGGACGGGAGCTACAGTTTCAAGCGAAGTCGAAAACACTTATGTCTGCAGACGGCAAACAAACCCGAAATTGCGGGATTATAAGGTGACTAGGACTCCAGTATAACACCAAATAAATTGTGTCTTTCTGAACAAATAATTTTAAATTCATATTTCGATTTGAAATTTTCTTTCAAATGCGTGTTTAAGCCTTGATCCATTTCGTTCCTAACTGTTATTAAATTAATGAATTTCTTTCCTCGGCTGAACTGGCTACCGGTCTCCCATTGAAGGAATGATTGCCCTCGACGATCACTTCTGGGAAAGATATGAAAAAAAAAACGACTAGGGTCGAAATGACTTACTATATGGTCATTTGTCTGGTGAAATTAAAGATAATTCTGGTAAGTATCAGTCAGGTTATCCCGGCTGCGGGCAACGGCCTCTCCTGTCTCCTCAATGACAATCCGAAATCAGCGACATTACCAGCTTAACCACGGAGACAGGATCTTTTTGTTATTAATGATGAGAAATGAAGACCATAAAAATAATGATTTTTTATGCGATAAAATTTAGTGTCTGGCAACATTGCTACACTTGGAACGCTGGGAGAGAGAGTTGACAGAGCATTCGGAGTAGATGAGAAAAATGTCCGTATTATTACTTTAAAAGGTGTTTGCATTTCATCCATATTGATAGAAGAATGGACTTCCACTTGAAGGCACTCCATAAACGGGATGAAATCTTTTTGCAACATGTATTGAGTGAAATTTTAATAATAGACTCAGAAATAAAATCCATCGTGAAAGAAACGGAAATACGAAAATGTTAAGCTGAGAGCAAAAAGTTAAAAGGACTCGAGAGCAATCCTACTTTAATTTAAAGAAAATCTTGGAATGAGAAGAAATTGAATTGAGTTAGAAGTGTGCTGTTTGAAATTTGTGTAGCTTGAGTAGCAAACACTTTTAATACATCGTTGGATTCTCCCCTGTACTAATGTGTCCATGGCCATACCATCAGAAAGAAACCCACCAGAGAGACGAAATAGGTACCAAATGAAAAAGCAAATTTCACAGCCACTTGCATAAAACATTTAATGCTCGGATGAATTTTACCTGTGACTGTGAATCTACGTGTCATAGATGAAATAATCATAGATAACACTACCACCATAGATACCACTACTTTTTTCGCCACCTGGTGTCGGTACAGCCGAACTAAAAATGGAATAATATTTCACTTCATTGCCCCTCAATAGATTAAAAGCGTAGATATTGCGCATGGCTTACAAACATTACTTCATTTCTAGTTTGACTGGACTAACACCAGGTGGCATAGAAGTCAAGAAAAGAATGGGAAATTGCTACATGTACTTATTTTACCTACGACTTGTTTGATTTAATCGTGGATCAAACTAACCCAGGAGTAATGTGTTTTGTACAACTGGCCATCAAAATTTTATTTCTGTAGTTACTAAATTTTTTATGTCTCTTATCCGGGAAGTATAATCATTGAAGGTAAGAAGTGTGAGAGTTAAAATAAGGGGAAGGAAGGTTCGATTTGTAGCGGGGGATGGCTGGGATTTCCCCCTCTCTGTAAATATCCTTCCCGGCTCTGTTTTCCTAAAGATCCATCTAGCCGGGGATAAGAAACGGCATAAGATCCTGTATATTACGAACACTGAGAGGAAGAATAGCGACAAAAGCGACACTCACTAAGAAGAGATTTTGTGTAAACTGATGGGCAAAGGGTTAAGGATTTCGTTGATAAAATATCTTGTGCGCAGTAGTGTGTCACAAGAAGCCAAAAAATGGATTATGCAGAAGAACGAAGGAAGAAAATTTGAAGCTCATGAAATGGTGATGTGAAGGAGAATTCAAAAATCATCTGAACACAGAAGATGAGTAATGACGAAATTCTGAAACAAATAAAGGAGAGATGAACAAAACTGCAGAAGGTACAAAAGAGCAAAACTGGTTAAAAAAGTGTTCCAGTGAGATTCGAACCCATATTTTGCTATCCAGATCACAGATCTGAGGTTTGAATATGCGGATTCTCAGAGATATCCGAATCCACGACTCCAAATCCAGTATGACCTGTATCGGAGAGACAGGCCATATTGGGAACCAAGACCTGCAACCTAGATCGGAAGAGCGGCGCGAGTTTGGTCTACATATACGATTCCACGGTTTCAAATCCAGTTTCGACTCCATTGATCTAAGCCTGGTAGCGTATGTGGACTATGACTAATGTAATTTCCTCTTATGCTGAGAGTAAAACAACTGCAAAACCAACATTTTTATCCTTTCCAACTAACATACTGAATTTATAATGTCAAGCATTTCAATTCAATCTACTTACAAGAAAGGGGAAGAGATACTGCTCTTTCCTAGCTAGGGTTACCAACCGTCCGGTTTTTATCGGACATGTCCGGCTTTTTAACCTTTATAGAAATATCAGGCCGGCATTTGTCTTTTTCTTGAAAAAGTCCGGCATTTTAAAAATCTGCATTGTTTTTGTAAACTTTATGGTCACCAGCGGTAATTTGTCACATTTACTAACTACTAGGGTGCTTGGTTGGTGGTATCGTCGATATATCGCATTCGACTATTCTTGTCTCCGTTGCGAAAAGTACCAAAAAATGGTAAGAACTAGCAAATCAGCGAGTAATATTTTTGTCTTTCACCTCCCCCAAAACTTTCACCACTAGATAAATAGATACACAACAAACGCGATTGTGCCTAGAAAAAAAAAGTTCATTGCTGCAAATTCATTGTGTCCGGCATTTTATTTTTTTTCAAAAAGTCCGGCTTGTTTCGGAGTTTTGTCCTGCATTTCACAATTTCCAGTAGGTAACCCTATTCCTAGCTCACAAGAAGTCGTGAAGAACTAGCTGTGTTCTGTACTGTAGAGATAAACCATTTGTGTACGTAGAGGCAAGGACAAACAGATCGAGGTTGCCAATACACTGACCAAAGTAGTCGAGATTCACATGAAAATAAGCAGGAACGATTATTTCAATTTAATCCTGAATGTGGCAAAAAAAAAAAAAAAAAAAGGGCCAGCAATTAAGGCACATAAAACGTAGATTTGTTGGAATTATATTCTCCGTACTGGTGTTCTGCGATGCTGAATTTTGTTTATCGAAAATGTCTGTGAAATGCCAGGTTTACATCTTACATCTTACTCGTTAACCGAGATCATTTTAGTAATGTAAACGCAAGTTAGGTGTTAAGTGCGGATCACTTCGTGAGTTCATTCCTTTCTTTATCGAAATATCTATATACGAGGATGTATCAGTAAGTAACGCATGATAATTGATTTCGAAGAAAGTATAATAGCTAACACACTAAGAATATATACAGAATAAAGGTACATCTCTACACTATTTTTCAACATAGTCTCCAACTCTTGCAACACATTTCTCCCATCGTGGCACAAGTTTGCAAATATGCATTGTGCATAGAAGTCCGTCTTTTGTGAGTAAAACCATCTGCGGACACCCGATTTGACTTCGGCATCGGAAGTGAAATGTTCGCCGGCCAAGAATTTCTTCACTGGACCGAAAAGATGATAATCGGACGGTACCAGATCCGGATTATACGGTGGATGCTGGAGAACTCCCACCCAAACGTCTCGAGTTGCGCACGAACAGGAGCAGCCACATGGGGACGTGCATTGTCATGAAGGTGTTTGACATTTCCAGCATTAGGGCGTTTGTCACGAAGAGCACATGCAACTTGGACCAATGTTTTCGCATACAATACAGCATTCACAGTGGCCCCGCGTTCAAGAAATTTCACAAGTACAACCCCTTGCATGACCCAGAACACATTCACGAGCACTTTCTTCGCAAATTAAGTCACCTTGAATTTCTTCTTTGCTGGGGAATTGGGATGTTTCCATTGCATCGATGACCTCTTGCTTTCAGGCGTGTAATGGTACGCCCATGATTCATCACCTGTAACGATACCTTCCAGAAAAGGTTCTCCCTCTGCAGCGTACCGTGCCAAATGATTCAGGCATGTCATCATGCGCTTCCCATTATGAACGTCTGTGAGGTTCTTTGGCATCAATCGAGCACTCACCTGACGAAAGTTCAGTCGGTCGTGAACAACGTCATACACTGTACCATACGAAATGTTGAACATGTTCGCCAATGTGCGGAGTTGGATTCTCTGGTCGGAACGGATCGCCTCGTCAATGGCCGTGACATTCTGTTCTCTGGATGCTGTTACAGGACGCCCGGGGCACGTGGTAAATCAGTCAGAGTCACACGGCTCTTTGCAAAGAATTTGCACCAAATGCTGATGTTGCTGCTATCCATACAGTCTTCCGCATACACGCACTTCATCTCCCTGTGAATTTCACTCGGATTTCGGCCTTGTGCCCACAAAAAACGAACAACGGCTCTCTCTGCTCATCATACGTAGATGACTGTAACACAATACACATGTGCCATTTTTGGTCAGTAGTTCACTCTTCTGCCGCTAGAGGTACCCTGTTTACATAGCTGCCAACTACGGAGGGAACTTCAAAGTACTTTGAGTGCAAGTTTCACGTCCCAGGTCACTATCCTGTAACGAGAAATAATAGTTGTGCGTTAGATTGATCCGCCCTCGTAGCATTATATTGGTGCGTATCACTTTTAAGGTATAAAAGAATGATGGCAGAACTAATCTACAAAATGTTACACTACAATCAATTCATTTGTGTTCATTATTTTATAATTTAAATCTGTGCCGTGTACGCTTTTTCTTAGTTCCATGATACTGGCAAGATAGCAGTACAAGCACGATAACCAAGTTAAGTTCCGTAGTCTAAACGTAAGTTGTTTCAACCACGACGTCACAACAATGACGTAAACAAGCTTCCTTCCCCATTCTTTGACTGCAAAACTAAACGTACAGAAAAGCCATTACCCGTAATGAAATAAAGACATTATGGAATGAAGATCACGATTTTTCTATAAGTTCTGTAAAAAAAATACGTAGTTCTGTTTACTAAATCAGTAATTTTTTCTCATTGTAACCGGATCAGGTTTTCGAATATCTGGATTTCTCAGATTGAAATAATCTTCAACGCGAATTGGCCATATCCAGTAGTGAGAACACTTCTGTTAGCACGTAACCTTTGATGAGAAGCCTTCTTTCAAAATCAGGACACTCAGTTTCATCAGAGTTTTCAAGAAGAAAAGCTTTTCTGTTCGTCTAAAGAACAGAGCAGGTGATATCGATGAGAGACTGATAAAGGCAAAATAAAAAGAAGGATTCTCAGGCCCCGTGCTGAAAGAAAGAGCTCCTTGGTTTCTTTCACGAAAAGAAAACGCATTGAAAAGAACAGTCACTCAATAGCACGCTCCATCCTAAGCATTTATATACTCAGAATAGGGGACAGTGTTGCCAAATAAAAATATGTAAAATCACCAGTTTTCGAAATTCATCCACTCATCCATTCTGAAAATATACAAAACGATTTTTCTGCCGGTAATACTTTACGGTTGCGAAAGTTGGAGTACGACACTAGCAGATGAACATTAATTACGTGTGTTTGAAAATAAGGTTTGGAGAAAGATATACGGGCCGAAACGGGACGAGATGACTGGAGAATTGAGGAGACTGCATAATGAAGAACTTCACAGGCTGTATGACTTACCCGATGTAAGAATAACGAATTCTCGACGACTAAGATGGGCAGGCT
Organism: Lepisma saccharinum; assembly: GCA_022664845.1. NCBI lineage: Eukaryota > Metazoa > Arthropoda > Insecta > Zygentoma > Lepismatidae > Lepisma > Lepisma saccharinum. The sequence continues at coordinate 2,582 of JAGDQP010066225.1, read as the reverse complement.
ATGTAGCTCGGATGAAAAAAAAAGAGGAATATATTCTGTCTTGGTTGGAAAACCGGAGGGAAAGAGATCTTTGGAAAGACCGCAACGTTGTTGGGAGGACAATATGGAAAGGATCTCGGAGAAGTATGTGTTTGTGATGAAAATTGGTTTGTTCTTGCCCAGGATAGACTCCAATGGCGAACGTTTGTTACTGCGGCGATGAACTTGCGAGCTCCGTAAGTCATAGAGTAAGTACGTAGTTCGGATCGGCCTTGGGAATGAACGCAGGTTCAAGTCCCTCCACAAGCCATATTGATTGTGGCTTCCAAGGCCTCTATTAGTTTTATCAGACGGTACGGTTTCATCTTGCCGTTATCTTCCCCTTCCCTGCCCCTGAGCATGTCCTTGCTGAGGGAGATCATCTCTTCAACACATGGTAGAATTAAACTCTAGCTGTCTCTCTGGCCCATTAAGTGTAAATAAAGAAACAGATAGATAGAGAAATGGAGAGAGAGAGTGATATCTAATTCATACTATAAGGCTAGTTCCAGAGCTCGGTGATCCCGACATAGGTGATCCGGTCAGAAACCTGACCCAGTTGACCGAATTGACTTGACTGACCCGGTAACCCAGTTTTGACCCAAATGAAAAACCTGACTGTGTGATGCAGCTACCCAATAGTTGAGTATTGTCTAACAACTCAGACCACACGATCACCTGAGTAGGCAGATATTTTGGCCAGCTCGGGGAGGGGAGGGGGAGCATTTTTGTTCTTTCCGGGGATACAAGCCTATTCCATCTATTATTACTATTTTAAAGAACTTTTCGGCGTAGAATTTATCGTGCTTGGGGAAGGGGGGGTAAAACCCCGGTCTCAGTCACCCCCTGAAAGAAACACTGTTCGAGCACGGTCAAGAAAGAATACAACTTTGCTCTGCCTTCCTGGTCACCGGATCGAAATCGAGTCACTGGGGCTGGTCGGGTTCCAAGCATAAGACCCAGTGACCCGGTTCAAATCTTGCCCGGAATAACCCTATCGACCCGGTTCAGATCTTAATAGTTCTTATCTTCTCTACGAAAATCTTGACCTGAGGTAACTTTTGAATTAGCAAATACAAGTGCTATTTATTGAGTGGTATAGTTCAATTATTGTAGGTCTAATTAAATAGAAAGAAAAAATAATAATTAAGCTAATTTTATTTACCACGACAGTAACACATTTTGAACTGTTTAAGATAAAGAGAAATTAGTAAGTTATCCTATCGATATTTGAAAGATACATGTATGACACTCTTTGCCAGCCATATTATATTCTTAAACTGCTATTTCACCGTCGAGCTTGCTTGTCAACATGTTTTCCCGAGCTTACTCGACCAGCAAGCTCGACAATATAATAGCGCCTTACACTGACGAGCTTGCTCGTCGAGGAAGGTGATCAGCAAACTTGGAAGTGTCATAGTGCAAAGTATAGTCAAGCTTCCTCGACAGCAAGTTCGTCGAGCAAACTGTTGAGGAAGTTGATCGTTGAAACTCGGTAGTTTAACAGCCGCCTTTAGAAACGAATTTTGAATTGCTACACGCAACAACCGAAAATTTAAGATATTTTGGGGAATTTTGCATTTTATGGCAACTCTGAGGGTAGGATTGGGGAGAATTCTTTTTGTCTGTCTTTTGTTAACAAGGAAGAAGTTAACCAGTCCGTTTTAGAGTTCCAGAATTCGCTGAGAATAAAACTCATAAAAAGAACCTGAGAATACGGAAGAAGAATATAACGGAAGAAAGAATCATTACGTCACAAGAAAAAATTATATAAAGAAAAAGAGCTTTATTAACAGGAAAGATCGTCTCCAGTTGGCACCATTTAAATTAGCTATGAATTAAATTGTGCTGGATGTGTATGAATAATGACTATTATCGTTCAACTTAAATGATCTATTTTAATGGCACTGTTTCAAGAAAGCAACTGGGCTAGAATTTAATTCCACTTAGTGCAGTAGCACCTGCTGACTTTTTAGTACATTAAACGCGTGATTAAACTTGCTTCTATGCTGCAGACAAATAACACCTTTCGTATACCATCGCTGAAACAGAAGACATAGAGAGTTATTGTAAAGAGCAGTGCGAGGTAAGGAAATTCACACGTCCAAATACCATTTACAAGAAATATAACATGAAAAGACCAGGCAGAAAGCTGCAGTAGAACCGAATGTACCATGGCCTTATACTATACTGATCTCTCAGGGAAGGAAATGAACTTATTTATGGCCTTTAGGTATCTCAGGCTCAGACCGGGATAATGTGAGGGAAAGGATGTTGAAAGATAGTGGAGCGGGGCCTAGTTTTGTATGTACCATGCAGACATGTGACTGATGGGAAAACGCTGGAGAAATCAGTCAAGATGAGCGGCCTCTGGGATTGTTCCCAGAATATTTCACTTACCAACTGGGATATGACCTAAGGTATTTTTGAAAAATTCAATATAGCAGAATACTTAGAACGATAACAATGTTACGAAATTACGGATTTCAGAAAACACAAAACAAAAGATTTTACTATGACGCGTATTCCTGTCAAGTGTAAGAGTTTTCCAACCCGTTAGATGT